>APFE031145744.1:0-16536 GCA_000404065.3 Pinus taeda
ATAAAGCCACAAAAATAACAATAGAGGGATTCTATGGGGCACAGTAATAACAATATGGGGACAATAGGTGCACAACAATATTAATAAGGGGTATAACTACAATAGTAATGGGGTAATCACTAGTATTATAAGGACCCAACACGTTGGCCTCTCTGGTGCTCTATGCAGCACTTGGTTGCCTTAGTGTGGCCTTGCATGAGCCCTTGTTGGCTCTACGTCACTCTCCTTGGCTGTTGCGCTGCTCTCCTGGCACAATCTCTGCCTTCTCTGTTTCTCTATACTCAATGCCCCTCAGCTGCTGTCCCGATCATTGATTCTATCTCTCTTAGCAAACCTCGCTCTAGAGAATAGAATGACTGATCACTCTGGTGTATTCTACAAGTGACCCTCAAGCCTCCTCTTATACTTTTCCTGTTGACATATCAAAAGTCGAGATTAAGTCCCTAATCAACGACTAAGATTAGATCTGGCTTGATCCATGTCTTTTGGACCACTCTAACACAAATTCATATCAATACATATTAATATTTTATTTTCCTTAATAAGTTTAGACTTAAGGACTCCATTAAAAATATTAATTATTTTAATATCTCCCGATCTGTTTAGAATATGCCCAAACCCTTTCTGGGTATTAGAGATCTCATGTGCCCTAACCTCTCCACCAAATTTCGTGGCTAGAGCACATCCTATGCTACCCCAAATCAGCACTCCCTCTTAGCGAGGACTGTGCTCTAGCAATACCCCTCACTGAGTATTACTCTGATCATTCGGCATCGATACATGTGCTAATGTTAGGCCTTTCTGCCCACCATCCTCTGCATTGTTGCCTCTTCAACTGCTACCCATGGTTCTGCCACTACAACTACTGCATCTATACGACAACTCCCTCTACATCCATGTTGTTGCTGGTCCTTTCTCCCAGCACTACACCTCCTCTCATCATGATGCATCGTGCTGCCCACTACTGCACTACAACTCAGTTACTGAGAAGTAAGTAACTGACCTCCCTGTTGGGCTAGAAACACCCACTGACGCTGAAGCTCCATCTGTCGCTGACAAGTGCTCCCTCTCTCTAACCTCTACGCTACTACAACACCTCCCTACATCTTGCACCGTTGCACACCTCTCTATGCCTTCCTGCACTGGTGCAACACTCCTGTGCCTCTCGCACTATTGCAACCTGCTAGCTCTGCGATGTCTCAGGACTCCTGCCCTGTAGCTCTCTTTGTCGCTCCATTCACATCCGTCTCTACCCACTCAGTCAATCCTGCTACTTCTTGTCGGGTCTCCTCTAACAAGGTCTAATCCAAGAGGTTAGGTACCTTGAGGATCCTGCCCCTCATCGTCTGTAGTCCACCTAACTACAGCTCGATGTCTCTCCACTTCCGCTCAAGTGGTGCGTGTGCACTCATGGTACAGTCATCGTCTGTCAAAACTTCCTTTTCTACCCATGCTGGCACTGCCTTAGTCTCGGAAGACTCTCTTACTCTTCTTCCTTGGACACTAGGTCGCATAGTGACCCAGCTCCCCACAGTGGAAGCACTTGATCTTGGAGAGATCTTTCTTCTTCCGCTTATCCTGCTTTCCCTCAGATGCTAGGGCCACATCCACCTCCTCCACCTTGACCTTGATCCCTTTGTTGCTACTACCTGTCTTTGACTGTCGTCTAATCTCTTCCTGCTGAAGAGTTGTCCACATCTCGTCCCAAGGAGGGAGAGTCCCTCTGCCCAGGATACTTTGGGCAAACACTTCCCAATCTTCTGAGATAGCATTCAGGGTGGTCCTCACCATAAGTTCCTGATCCGGTGTCGCTCCTATAGCGGTCAACTGATCTCGGATCTCATTTAGTCCTCCGAGGAAGGTGTCAATCAATTGACCCTTCTTCATCTGATAAGACCTCATCTGGTTCTCGAGCAGCATTCTTCTCTGCACAGAAGTCTGTTGGTACAGGTTCTTGAGAGTCTCCCACATCTCAACTGTCGTTTCCTTCTCAGCGATATGTGGTACCACATTATCCTTGACCCCGTCAAGGATAAGGCACTTGGCCCTCACCATAGCCTCTTTGTACTTGTCATTATCAGTGGGGTCGACTAGGATAGCTATAACCTTCAAGGCGAAGTTCTTGACATGATTCCTATCAAGCACTGATAAGATTCTGGCCTTCCAGACTGCAAAGTTCGATGCTCCATCCAGTCTATCCTAGTCTCTTACCCCATGTAGTGCCATGACGCTCTTCTACTTCCCTCCTGGAAGTTCTCTATTCGACTCCTCTGAGTCTCTACTTCTCGTTTGGAAGTTCTCTTCTGGAATCCCTCTGAGTCATGATTTCCCTCTTGGAAATCCTTATGCCGCTTGTCAAGATGCCCCCTACTCTGATCGTCTTGTGCAACTGCACTGTTGATCCAGGTTCCTCGGCTAGAAACCCTCGGTAACAACTCCTCTGGCCCTACTCTATCAGGTACTGTTCTGACTACAACACCTCACCAGCTCCACTCTGCAATATTCCCACAGCCTTCTAGACTCCAGCAACTCCCTCTCTATGAATTGTGTCAGCCCCTCTCTGCCTCACATTGGTTCTACGTCAACCCAGATGGATCTACGTCAGCCCTCTGGCCCTTTGCGTCAGCAACGCTAGCCTCTCTGAGGCTCTGCGCATCTTCTATGTGGCTCTAGCTGGCTCTACGTCACACTTCTTGGCTTCTGCGCTACTAGAAACAGCTTTTGTTACCTAGGGACAATTGTTTTCTGTTGCTATTGCTCCACTCGACTGATGTCTCTTAATCCTCCTGTGATCTGCAATCACGCTCTGATACCATGTTGAAGTTTCTATGTTTACTTAGTTTAGAAACCCTTCATGCACTTTTTCTAATGTATTCCTACCTACTTGTTATTTTTCTTTAACAAGTTATTTACAAGGTAAACACTGAAAATAAACACCAGTGCATGCTCAGCACATTACAGATCACCAATTAAAAGAAACAAGAACACACACACCACATGACACCATTATTTTTGGACCAATGTCCCTGGAAAAACCTAATGCAAGAAAATTGGTGCAGCTATCTGAGGGTTTTCTAATTAAGCAATATCATAGTACAATCTGGGTGCCGACACTGGCCTACCCAACAGAGAATTTCCTTAGTAGTTATACCTCAAAGTTTGAGAGAAATCTCCTGGCTAAAACCCCAGAAAATCCTTCCGGTAGCTGCTCAGCACAAAACTGCTCTGCAACCCCAACGTCTGCCCAATCTGGACTGTGTCAGCCCCTCTCTATCTCACGTTGGCCCTGCGTCAGCCTTTCTTGGCCTGCGTCACCTTCCTGGGCCTCTGCATCAGACATGCTAGCCTCTCTAGTGCTTTGTGCAACACTTGGTTGCCTTTGTGTGGCCCTACGTGAGCCCTTGCTAGCTTTGGGTCACACTCCTTGGTTGTTGCGCTACTCTCCCGACACAATCTCTGCCTTCTCCGTTTCTTTGTACTCAATGCCCCTCAATTGCTCTCCCGATCACTGATTCTATCTCTCTTAGCAAACCCCGCTCTAGAGAATAGAATGACTGATCACTCTGGTGTATTCTCCAAGTGACCCTCAAGCCTCCTCTTATACTTTTCCTGTTAACATATCAACAGCCGAGATTGAGTCCCTAATCAACGACTAAGATTAGATCTGGCTTGATCCATGTCTTTTGGACCACTCTAACACAGATTCATATTAATACACATTAATATTTTATTTCCCTAAGTTTAGACTTAGGGACCTCATTAAAAATATTAATTATTTTAATATCTCCTAATCTGTTTAGAATCTGCCCAAACCTTTTCTGGGTATTGGAGATCTCATGTGCTCCAACCTCTCCACCAAATTTCGTGGCTAGAGCACATCTGATGCTACCCCAAATCAACATCATTCTCACTTTCCACTGCAAGTAGTTAGAGACCTCTTCCAACCTGTCCTCATATCTAATGCCAAAAGCCATCTTCCCCAACTAAATAACAGTGACATTTTCCTTCAGTAATCCCTGCAAGGATGCAATAAAACTGTGTCAACACCTATCCATTGTACTTCAGCAACCTCACTCTAATACCTTGTTGAAATTTGAGCTACAATGTGATTATCACATGTAGGAATTTCATCAAACGCTTAGTGAACATTTTGATTTCTGAAATTTAAAAGCTAAAGATAACAGGAAAAACCCACAAAAATTGACACTTAAGATTTTTTGTGCAAAGCCCTTAGAAAAAGCCCAAAGGGAAAATCAGTAGAGAAGACGAAATTTTTTAATTAAATGCTCACAGAGAAATTTCTGAGTTCACAACAATTAATTTCCAGCAAAAACAAGTTGTACTTGTCTCAAAAATTGTGCCCAAGATTCACCTGAAAACCATGTCATACCCTGTCTAGAATTTCGTGCCTCTATTGTATGGAGTCAGACTGTACGATATGCAGTAAATGCACCAGAAAAGTCTAGAAAAGAGTGCCCTTGCTGTCTCAATTTTTGTGCCAATTTTTCCTGTACAAAGCAGCGGTATTTCTCAGTGAAATTTGTGCCCATTCAGCTGGAATTTCATGCCCAGATTTACTGTTGTACAGCCTGCATTAAAGGCTGAAAATCTCCTAGAAGAGAGTCGCCTTTCCCTGCTACAATGCCTTGAGAAACATGAACTTCTCTTGCTAATAACTGCCTTGGAATTTGTGCCCTTCCTTGCTGCTCCTCTTTTTTGCTTGAACTCTCTTTCCCTTTCTCTCTTGAAAAGTGTGCCTCTTCCTCTCCCTTTTTTTCTTTTTATAAACTCATTAATTACTAAAACCATTAAATTTTGCCATCTCAAGATCAACAGTGGTGACTTAATCTCTCATTGAGATGACTTAAGTCAATTTTAGAAAAAGCCATTATCTAAAATCACTTCAGCCACTCAAACTTTATAAAGTCACTTTTAGTAACTAAATAGAAAAAGTACACTTTCTAACTTTATAATCTCACTTAATAAGGTTAAGTGACTAGGGAGGGAATATGAAGGGTCGCTTCCACATCCTAGGGACAACCCATGTAGAGGAAGTGCCTCCCAAGCTACAAAACTAACAAAAAATAAAAAGTACTACCTCCAATGTGCAATCATCTCATCCCATTAAATTTAACAAAGTCAACTCCTTCAAAATGATCATAAAATATGCTCCAACGTGGTTACAACTCAAAAATTGTGCAAGTGGCCAAGATAAGAACCCAATGAATTCTCTCCAATCTACAACCACCTCAACCATATTAAGTTTGACCAAATCAACCCCCCAATAAAATACTTCAAGTTGATTAGAACTTACCAAAGAATGTGAAAGGCCAAAGGTTTTGCAAAACCGTCACCTAATTTACCAAAACCATATGCACAAGAAAAGTGTGCCCTAGAGAAGTGTACCATCCTTTCCCAAAATAGGAGCATAAGGCATGCATGCCCCTGAATCTATGCTAAAGAACAAAATGCTACATCTTGAACACTAACCCTCCTCCATATAAGCCCATCCATGTGTGAAATGATGAAAAATGAAATAGGGGGCTACACCAATAGTGGCATGTAGTCACTAGAATGATTGATCATCCTCAACGTCTACACAAAGGCTAATGCTCTAATATAGCCATAGTCCATCTCTGAAGAGTCACTAGATGATTAAATCACCATATACATTTGTGCCAATGAGTGGGTGCACACGATCAAAGTGTTGTACCATGTAAATAAAAAAATGTACTCCCTTGCAAAATCCCACCATGATAACAACAAAATAAAAACTCCATCTAGGCCTAAACCTAGGATGCACCACCTTCAATGGAGTAACATATCATATAAATCATCCAACCATCTAACTCAAATTTAGAAAGAAAAAAAAATTCAACAAGGGTACTAACCATCATCAAACATATTCCCCCTCAGCGATGTCTTGTACCTCAACGTTAGATCACCTAGGAAGTTCACACCAAGGCAACATACATAACCCCACCACACCAAGATCATGAGAGAACGGACAACAAACTACTAACCCCATCCAATCATCATGTATCCCCCCATCACACATTCAAAACATGGGGACCATGTCGAACACCCCCTCCTAGTGACATACCATCATAATAACACCATCGTACTAGGATGCTCAAAGAAGAAAACACATGAAATAGCAAGCATCCACATGTCAAGAGAATGATCCAAAGGCATGAAAGAAACATCCAAAACTATGAGAAGACCATCACCCATGAGCATACACCAAAGAAGAGTAAGTCCTCTCCCAAGATATCCTCCATCAAATGCCAAGAAGAGAAGAGGCTCCATGAAGGCTTGTCTCCCCCAAGTCCATCAAAAACTCCAAGGCACCTACAGTAAACTCCATCAACATGATCAAAAGCACAACGGGAACCTCATACAATATGAGGTGTAACACAACATACAGTTTCTTTGTTAAGTTGGTATGTTCTATGCTTGGAACAATTTATTTCAATTTTCACAGTTAGCTCAATATCTTTTCCAGATTAGCAATCACATCAGCATTAAAGTAAATTGCAGATATAACATAAACATAAATCACAGAAGACAAGCCAAGACAAGAGGACACAAGATGTGGCACTAGCCAAGGACAAACCCCAATGTTGGGAAACCCTTGATCAATTCTTCTTATATGTTCTTCAATAGTTCAATAGAGAGAGAGAGTACATTTACAACAAAAGTCAACACTTTGACTTGACAAGATAAGAACATAGATCTTCTCTAAGAAGATGTCTCGTGAGGTAACTGATATGGACTCATGTGATTCCATCACCCTATCATATTGCTGCACCATGTTGCACCACATACCATGTCCATCATCACAGAGCTGCACCATGTTGCATCACTGCTGAGCTGTACCTCATCATGTTGTACCCATCTTGCTGCTCTTCATCATCATGCTGCACACATCATGTTGTTGCACCGTATCATCATGCTGCACCTCCTTGTGCTGCATATTCAAACTATACCTTACTGTGCCCATCATGCTGTATCCCCTTGTGCTGCATCTTGATACACTTACGATGCACCTTGATACACCATGCTGCACCTTGATACACTTGTGCTGCACACCCTGATACACATACGCTGCACCTTGATACACTTGTGCTGCACACCCTGATACACATATGCTGCACCATACCTTCTGTCATGCTGCCACACTGCCTTAGTCATGCTACCACACAGCCTTAGCAGCTGCCACACAGTCTTAATAGCTAGATAGACTATGATCCCATAGTCCTAGGAAACACACAATGCTGATCTGTGTGTTATAGGAGCTAGGTATGGGTAGCAGTTCCTTTATCTAGACTGCTGATAAGAACCTTTTGTGACAGCACATAGGATCTCCTCATCTAAAGGGACCTCTCTCTTTAATTTGACTAGTCTTTAGGACAGCAGACAAGATGTGCACCTAAAACACAACAATGTCTCTTTCTTACAGCAGATAGGAGATGCAGCAGACTATGTTTGCTGTTGTTCCTTACTGTGACTGGTTAGGGCACCCATGTGCTACAACAACCCTCAAACAGTCACCTAAAACATCCCTCAAAAACTGCAGCCTTCTCAAGGGAGGGTCTCCTCCATTTGTGTCACTGTTCTGGGTACTTTTCAGCCCAAGAAGCCTGCACGCTATCCCTATTTTAGTTAGGCAAGGCCTGCAGCCTACCACAGGGATTGCTGTCACCTATTAGCCAACCAAACAGTGTCATCCTTACCTTAAAGCTGCCCACAAACAGTCCGCGATTCTCCTTACCTAACTCGACCTCTTTGTAGCATGGAACAACCCTTCACGCAGTCACCAAGAGGTTCTAACAGCCCTAAACCACCCATGCTGTCCCTACCTTCTTTGCTGGTTAGGGCAGCGAGGTTACTGCCTCTTTTCCAGTGTCTAAGGGCTGTCTCAAACTGTGTATAGATTAGGGCATCTAGGGTATGATAAGACTGTGTTTAGGTCAGCTGTTAGGCCTCCTCCACCATGCTAAATCTCCCTTTGAACTGCGGCCAAACCTTCACAAGACCTGCGGCTAGGGCATCCTTCTTTTACAGCGAATAGGGTCTCCTTCTATACCTGCGTTTAGGGCTTCCTCCTCTTAGACTTGTCTTCCACTAAAAGCCAAAAGAAGTGGAGAAGAAATCAAGAGTGAAGTATGTGTACAAATGACAATCAAGTCACCTTTTTTTATACTAAAACGTTGAGCACATGTGGGGTTTATTTGGTTGTTGGCCGACCTTGACGAATTGTCTTATAACACAAATAAATTCATAACTCCATGAATACTTATCGGAATCGGATGATCTTTAGATCAATCCTACACCTCTCGATGAGAGGGATCCAAGAAAAATATCAGCGCCCATAAATAAGATGACCCACATGGAGTCTGGCCCTAGTTGCCAATTTTAACACTCTTGATGATCACCACACCAACAGTATTAAGTTTTAATCATGTTGTCTGCATAGACTTTCAACTTTCAACAAACTTGGTATAAACTAATTGAAAATTCTAACACTAAAATTCTTCATCTATGGTTTTTTTCCTTATCAACATTATTCTTTTTCCCTTGCCCACACAAGATTCCAATACTTCTCTCACTTCTTTTATGTTCTCCTACAACGCTTTACCTATTAATCCCTTGTCCTAATAATGATTATGCCATTATTTTCTAATTTTTTTGGATGACCTCAGTTAATTCAAATAGTGTGTTTCCATGTTCTTTGGGAATTTCATGAGCGACAGTATCCTTCTCTAATAAAATATTGGAAAAAGAATCCTCCATCCAGTTTTGCACAAATATTTTGGTTCCCAGTTCCCATGTCAGAAGTATATGCACTTCCTATTAGTGGGGCTTCTTGATATACCATGTCTCCCTATAGGCTGGATAAGCATGTATCAACTGATTTCCCCACTCCCTCACCTTTTGTATCCATGTTTTAGAAACGCGATAAATTATCTGTTTAAGTCCCTTTTTTGGACTTGTTTTCTGCTGATTACAACTTTGTGGTTTTCCACCTCTCATATTTCCTTCTTTATCAAGGAGAATGTAGATTAAATATTATCCACATCATCATTTCAACTTCAACAATTTACCATCATGTAATGGTCATTATTTGCATGCTAAGCCCCCTGCTTCATGTTTGTGTTCAACAACCATAAAGTTCAGAAAATTTTCCTCCATGCAAAATGGTGTAATAAAACAATTTAATTCCCAAGTTTCAAAGTCAACTGAATTTCATCACTGAATTTAACCAAATTTGGACATATTCCCCATTTTCATGATGTCCCAAAATATCCCAACTAGAAAGATAAAAATCATATTCAATTCTAAAAATGTCCAAAAGTAATCAATGCAACTGTCTACATACAGATTGCTCAAGGGCTGTCTAGCTTACTAAGACCTAAAAGCTAAAACACCAGATAGAATAATCTAGAGATATATGCACAACATAAGCCGAAAGTATAGTGACCAGGATGTAACATAAGGCATGACAGTTATAATTCCAGGAGAATCAACAAGCCAATGAGAAACAATCCAGTCCAAAAGTTAAAACCAAGGGTTAAAATAACTTTGAATCCTCAATATACTAAAAACAATGCAGCAGATGAACATAGACAAATTTGTTTGTACTAGAAAGAGACCTGTACATATATATAAACAGAGAGGGAGAGATCCTTCAGAATTTTTGTGAGAAATATTCAATGACGACATATTAACTTGACAAGTACCAAATGCCAAATATCACAAAGCAGTGGATGAAATTTTTTTGGCACATAACCTCAAAGAGAACCTAAGAAGAAATCTATGAGATTACCAATTGAACCAACAAAGGCATCGGCTATAATGCAGGTGGTAGGATAACAACAAATTCCCATTAATCCATTTCAACCTGCTAGAAGACCAAAAACAAACTCCGAAGAAGCCAAGTTTTGTCATTGGACATGGGTAAAAGATTCTAAATGTATGAGATTGGACTATAGGGAGAAAAAAACGAAGGGCAAACCATGGCAAGAAATCCCATATAGGCAACATAGCACAATCTCTCGGAATTCAAGAATGTACTAGTATCAGGTACTTGAAATGGAAGTTTTCACGTGTAATAGAAACCTGGCCCATTTTGTTTTACCAAAAAAAGTATATTTTTTTCACATTTTTGTACTAGCCAGGCTTTTCCCTAGCCAAGTCAAACTCTTGAATCTTTTGCCTGGGTGAGATTTCTGCCAAGCCAAATCTGGTAACCATGGGACTAACATCATTTGATAAGCAAGCAGGAGCAATTGTACAAGATGCAAGGATCATATCTTGATAAAGAGCAAAAGTTAATTTCCATTTGAGTAAACAATAAACTACAATTTGACATTTTAAATAAATCCATTAGATTTGCTAAGACACCTATGTGTAAGAAAGAAGGAAAAGTTAGAATGATGAACATATGGATCCCACACCTGGAAAGCTCCTGACTCTACACTAAAATTAGCAGTTATTATAAAATGGAAAATAGCTAGCAAAACACAGCACAGTTGAGGGCATTGACACCAGATATCTATCTGCCATTGCTACTGGGGCTTCTTGTGGAAGCACAATGACATAGTTTGAGTGTGAGCTAAGTATGCTCTCCTTTCCAAGTACCTCAATCGACATTTAAATTTTAGCATCTTTACTTATGGTTCTATTAAATTTCAAAAGATGTCAATAATAACCAGGTGAAGATATAGACAAGGGGCATAATACTACCTGAAGTTTGAGGTTGATGTGAAAGATACTTTTCCTCAAACGATAACTTTGAGTTTGCTGAAGCACTTGAACCCGTAGTAATCCACCGATACTGAAAACAAATATCAGGCATTTATAATAGAAGTGAGTTCATTTCTCATGACTTTCTAAAATTGCATCATGTAAAAAACATCATGGCAAGGCATAAAACTTCCCTGGTAGCTTCTTGGAGAAAAATTTAAACCATACTTCAAAAAGAGAGCCCTAATCAAAATAGAAAGCCCCTGAAAATGCAGTAGATTTCAAAAAAAAAAGCTTGCATAGATTGTACTCCATAGGTTGCCACAATTATCATGCAATTAATTCAAGCAAGAAATTTCAGTTGCTACAGAAAATGTATTGACTGTGGCTGGTGTTAATTCAGGCTTTAAGTTTTAATATGAAAACAATTATAATGGATTCCAAGCAATCTTTGGGTCCAAAACTTTCTCAAGCGGTATGCACAAGTTTTCAAGTTGAGTGCAACTGACAGTTATGCTATCAATATATTTAGTGCCAAATTGCAGTTGCATAATCACAAATTGAATGCCAACATCAGTTTGAAGCTGTGATATGAGTTACTAGGTCAAATTGCCAACAATCGGCCAAACATAAAATTGCCAGAGAACTAATTTATGAGCATACATTAGAGGGCCTTATCAGAGAAAAGTTAACATTTAAGAAATTAAAGATACACCTGAGAAAGTTAAACAATCCATAGCACCATTTTCTCTCACTCACAACCAATGGCTGTTCTGCTTCTACACATGACCAGTCTGCTTCTTCACCCCTCATCTTATACCTCATCCTATACAGATCGTGTGTGAATCTGGGCTGGCCATAAAATATTGTAATATACTTAGCATAGATGCTCAACAAGATAAGATAATTTTATTATTGTCCAGGAGTCTCCAAGAAATAGGCCAATTGGGGCTCGAGAATACAATCAGTGGTTACTGGACCAGGATTGCTGAGGAGCGGCTTACCCCATCCACACCCCCCCCCCCAGCACATCCCGCCCTCCCCCTTTAAATCGCTTCCAGAGCGCGCTCCGAGCGGGAGCAAATTGGGAACAACCTAGGAGCGCGCTGCCGCAAAAAAATCGCTCATTGGTTTTTTCACAAAAAAATTGTCACAAAGATGTTCCAAACACAATTTTTTTCAAAGAAACAAGAGTTTTGGAATAGGGCACCCTAATATTCAAGTTTATGGCCCTAGTATTGATATGCAATTCATGGTAATGTTAAATTCTTGAAGTAAAAGTGAACTTCTACTTAAATTTTTAACATTACCATGAAATGACTCACGATGTTTGAGAGTGGTTCCAACCTCATTGGATTTCATATCAAGAAAGTAGAATTTGAGGTCTGTTTTTCAGGATTTCAGGATTGGGGGGATTGGAATGTTTCCATTGGATATTGTCATGTACTAGGGTATGGAACTGGTATTTAATCAAGATCACCAAGCCCTTTATGTACCTTGATGTTAGTGACATTGGTTGCCAAACTCTTCTATCATGACCCTACTAAAAATGTACCCATCACTCAAACAAAATATTGACTTGACATGCTACATTTTTTCTATTTTATGTTAATTGCTTAGAGGGTGATATAAATGACAAAGATCCCAAGATAAGCAAGGATTATGATGATATGTAGCTATTTGTTGTAGCATAATTTTTTTGGATGCTAGAGGCCATTTAGAGCCCATTTGTTGATGTATTTTCAGTTCAGAGATGGATGGCACTCAATGCTATTTTGGTTATGTGCACTCTTACATGCTATATAAATGAGAACTTGTAACCTGTGAATGTGGTTGATGAAGATTATAACTTGTAACGTGTAACTTGTGTATGTGGTTGATGTGGTTGATGTTATATGGTTTAAAACTTTAATCCATGTTTTTATGTTTTTTATATCTAATTCATCATTCTACATGCTTTTGTTAACATATATGCATCAAAATATATAAAAATACATATTATATAAAAAATTGCTCCCGATTCACTCCCAACACGGGAGATTTTAAAAATGTCACTCCCCGCTCCTACTCCCAAGTAACTTTGCAATGGACTTTGGAGTGTCTAGAACAATGTTGTTAAAAGCGTGAGCGGGATTAAATCGACGCGGGGAATGAATCGGAAAAAATCGGAAAAATCAGGAAAAAAGCGGAAAAAAGCGGGAAAAAATCGTTTGGTACAAAAATATTCATTTTTTTCATTTTTTTTCAATTTTTCATTATAAATCGCGCTGCCCCGCCAGCCTGATCTTTTTTCCCAAAAAAGCGACAAAAAAATTTAGCCCGCTTTTTTCTTATAAAAAGCGCGATTAAATCGGGCTAGGGAAAAACTCGCGATTTTTTGAAAAAAGCGCGATTAACAACACTGGTCTAGAACACTCCCAGATGCTAAAACGTAATCAAAATACAAGAGATATGAATGATAAAGGAGCATGGGCTGCAAAAAACAGAAGTAAAAACCCTAAGAGGGATGAGGCCCGATTCCTCCTATCAACAGAGGGATATCTCACTGCTTTTGCCCAAACCCAGTACAGAACTCTGTAAGGAACAGTCCCGCTCAAAGCTGTCCTACAGGTGGGGTGTTTATCAGTGAGGCAGTAAGAGGTTTATAATCTAACTAATATTCCATCAATAGGCTCTAAAACTGTGGACCCTGTTTGGCACTCACCACCTCTAGCAGTCAATATAGACTGAAATAAAGAAGTAATGAGCTCGACGGCACTATGCCTGGAGAGGGCATGCAAATTCTCTAGTTTGAAGACCAACAGCTCTCAGATGTATAAGGCTAGGCACCTCTATTCAGGGTAGTGAAAGAAAATCACAATGAAAGCCCCCAAGTCGCAGAACAGGTAGTGGAACCTCCCGCAAATATCAGAGTATATGGGATATGCGAAAACAAAGTGCTACTCAGACTCAATCTCTTAGAGATGATATAGCTAACAAAATCCTCTTAGACCATGGGATATCAATGTCATTCTCAATGTGTAAATAGTGGGAGCAAACCCACAGCTGGTCAGGTGGGATCTTGTGGCCTAAGTCACAGGGTTCATTGAACATTATCCTTCAAATTTGAAAATTTGCAAATTCCAAGAAATAATTATAATCCAGAGAGGTTCAGTGACCAGTCAGCATATAAAACTGAAGCTCTAGGTGAATTCAATCATGCCAAACCAAATTGAATTCCAAGGTGAAATTAATTGAACTGCATAATCCAAACTCTATTTAAAATAGTTTTAAATTCATTTTGTTGTCATTTATAAATTAAAAAACAAAATAATCCTAAGCTAAGTCTAACCTATTCCCTTTTGACTTGTTTTAGACTCTTTACTACTCCCCATGATTTTCTTCATTTCCACCGCATATTTTCATCCTTGAGCCTCAAATGTCACCCCTGCATTCATTCACCCATGGAGATTGTTCCTGTGATTTGTTGATTCCACGAAAAAGTCATCTCACACATTGCTATCTGTGATTATTTTCGCCTGCAATTTGTTTCTACAAGCTGTGATTTGTGTTCAACATCAGAAATGGAGAAAATAGTTGCAAGCACAAACGAGAGAAGGTAGCCAACAGTCCAGACCCCCATAGCATCCAAGTTCACCCCCATGAGTATTCAGTTGCCTCCTTTGTTCAGATTCAAACAGCTGAAGGGCGTTTCAAAATTAGTTTAACTTGGACTTTGATGGACCAAGGAGGTTTCAGAGATGGGTCATGACCCTATCTTAGATTGAGGCAGATATAGATCCAAAGGATCTACCATTCAGAGTTGACTTTCTCCATACAGCGTGTCATTGTTCAATGCTCAGCCAGTGGATTGTTAAAATTTTCTCCAAACCCTAGGTGAATAACATCCTTATGATCTCAAATAACATTACTTACTGAAATTTAATACTTAAACAAAAAATTTCAGACAATAGAATGTCACACAATTGCTGGAAATATATATCAACGGAAGCAAAAAAAAAAATCCAAATACACAGCTAATTTTTTCTGCCAGTCAGATCACTTTTTCATTAAAATAATTCCGAACTTACAAGGGCTTCCCACACTGGGAAAATTTGCCCACTGAGAAAGATAAACTACACAGCAATCTGCTGGCTGTACAGCATGGACCTACAGCCCTGTATGGCAGTCCCTACTTGTGACCTGCTATCCATATAGCTTAAGCCCCTGCAGGAAATTGTACAACAAAGTTTTTGGCTGAATCATAGAGATGACATCTCCTCCTACACCCTCTTGCACCCAAACCATACAACCTCACTCTCTGCCTGATTGTAAGGCTTCCAGTGTACACGAATTTGATGAGATCAATTTCCTTTCTGCACTCCTGTTTTCCTTCTCTGCTGATTTGCATCACTGAGCAAAATCTCTACCACTTTGTGCAACTAAGTCACTGTGCCTTTCACTGTTTCATTTCCCTTCTAACTTGCCTTCCTTTATAATTTTGAGTGAACGACTAAGTCTTAACAACCCTAACCACTCATTGGGAACAACAGTTGAGATTATATCCCAACTCACTATTGATCAACGGTGGAGATTAATCTAAATCACTAGTGTAATTAAATTACACTTTATTGGACTTTTCATAACTCAAAATTAAAAAGCTCTTCACTTTAACAAAGTGAATTAAAAAATAAAATGACCTTCAGACAACTTCATACACGTTTGACACAGAACCTGTGCAGAAGTCCCTGCCCAGTAAAACAGTGCGAAACACGCATATGGATTTCCAAATGAATTCATTGAATTGATTGAGCTCAATACTCAATAATAATACAGAGATATTTTACAAAGATAGAAACATCAAGTTTCTATGTAAGATTCAGTTTCATCTAAGAAACTGCTAAAGAAAGGAAAATAGAAACAACTAGAAGAATAAGCATTAAACTAATATTAGAAATATTCTAATACCCTCCCTTAATGTTCAATCTATTTACAACACCAATAGACCCCCTGAATTGTTCAAACTTAGCAGGACCAAGAGGCTTGGTGAAGATGTCTGCAGGCTGCTCTGTTGTGGCCCGTGGGAACATATCTCAACTGAACGGATCCGTCTTCAACAAGTTGGCGAATGTAGTGGCAATGAGTTTCCACATGTTTTGTTCGTTCATGAAAGACGGGATTTTTGGCAAGTTTGAGCGCTCCCTGATTATCACAGAACAAGGAAGTAAGACCTGTCTGGGAAGCATGCATATCTGCAAGCATACGTCGAAGCCAAACTGCTTCACAGGATGCCTTACCTGCTCCTCGATGCTCTGCTTCTGTTGAGGAGAGAGCCACGGCTTGTTGCTTCTTACTAGTCCAGGTTACAGCACCAGATCCTAGACTAAATACATATCCAGCTGTAGATTTACGATCATCAACCGAACCAGCCCAGTCAGAATCTGTGTAACCACTGAGTATAGGATCGGAAGTGCGAGTGTATAGAAGTCCATAATCAGAGGTGCCACGCACATATCGTAACACTCGCTTTGTTGCTATCCAATGATCAGCTTTAGGAGCGGACATGAAGCGGGAAATGTAGCTCACAGCAAAACTGATGTCTGGTCTGGTGGCAGTAAGATAGATAAGACTGCCTACTAATTGTCTGAATAAAGTTTCATCCACAGGAGGAGAGGATGACTGAGCTGAAAGTTTGAGCCTTGGTTCCATAGGAGTCGTGGCTGGTTTGCAATCCTGCATTCTGAACCTGTCCACAAGATTTTTGGCATACTTGGACTGAGAGAGAAAGATGTGATGCTCAGTCTGCCA
>APFE031145759.1:2565-24100 GCA_000404065.3 Pinus taeda
ACTCCTCACAAGTACTCAGTACTATCTCCACCTGTTACACACAAACTAGCTCAGATCTGAATCAATCACTGGCTCAAATCTCCTCCGCTGCTTGCCTGCCTCAACCATGGTCCAACGATGCATTGTGACAAATTGTCTAAATATGAAAATCAACCATGGTCAACCATGTTTATTTTAGTGTTTCTTTTTGGGTTTGTAATATTAGTCCCTTGGGTTTAATATTATTCCCTTAGGTTCATAATCCCTTGGGTTTAGTATTTATCTCTTGCTTTTATTATTCCCTTGGGTTTATAATATCAATCCCTTGGATTTATGATATTAATCGTCCTTAACCATGGTCAAATGTCAGATTATGATAATGATTATCTCAACATGAAAATTAACCATGGTCCAACATTGCATTGTGACAAAGATTGTCTCAATATGAAAATTGATCATGGTCAACCATCGTTAACCATGGTCCAATGTTGCAATGTGAAAAGAATTGTCTTAATATGGAAATAAAACAGGGTCAACCATGTTTATTTTAGGGTTTATAATATATATCTTAGGCTTTACATACCTTAGGTTTTTAGTATTAATCCATAGGGTTCATTAATACCTTGGGTTTTTAATATTCATCCCTAGGGTTTATTATTCCCTTATGTTTATAATATTGATCATGGTCAACCATCATCAACCATATTTAATAAAATCAATCGTGGTCAACCATGCTCCTACGTCACATTCTAACAAAGATCGTCTCAATATGAAAATCAATCATTGTTTCAACCAAGGTCCATCATCGCATTATGACAAAGATTATTTCAATATGATAATCATGGTCAACCATGGTCAACCTTGGTAAACCATGTTCAACCATGTTGTACAAAATCAAACATTATCATCCATGGTCAAACATGGTCAACCATGGTTGAACATCGCATTGTGACAAATATTGTCTAGATATGAAATATAACCACAGTTAAGCATGGTCATCCATGGTCCAACATCACATTACGATAATCTCAATATGAAAATCAACCATGTTTATTTTAGTGTTTCTAATATTTATCTTAGGGTTTATATAACTTAGTTTTATAATATTAGTCCATTGGGTTTAATAGTATTCCCTTTTGTTCATAATATCTCAGGGGTTCGATATTAATCCCTTAGGTTTATTATTCATTTGGGTTTATAATATCAATCCCTTGGGTTTATTATTCCCTTGAGTTTATAATATCAAACATGGTCAATCACAACCAACCATGGTCAAATGTTGCATTGTGACAATGATTGCCTCAATATGAAAATCAACCATGGTCAACGATTGTCCAATGTTATACTGTGACAAAGATTGTCTCGATATGAAAACCAATCATAGTCAAGCATGGTCCAACATTGCATTGTGACGAGGATTGTCTCAATATGGAAATCAACCATGGTCAACCATGTTTATTTTAAGGTTTATAATATTTATCTTATGATTTATACACCTTGGGTTTTTTATTCCCTTAGGTTTATAATATCAATCCCTTAGGTTTATTAATTTAAGGGTTCATATTCCTAGAGTTTAATATTATTCTATTAGGTTTATAATCCCTTGGGTTTTTAGTATTAATCACAAGGGTTTATTACTCCCTTAGGTTTATAGTATCGATCATGGTCAAACCATGTTTTAATAATAATAAAATAAAATAATAAAAATAATTATTAAATATAATAATATAATAATAATAAATAATATATAATAATAATTAGTTAATAATTAATAACAATTTAACAAGAAAATAATTAATTAATTAATTAATTTATAATAATAATATGATTAAATAATTAAATTATGAAATTATGAATTAATAATGAATTAATAAAAATTAATAATAATAATATGAGATTAATAATTCATAAACTAATAATTACTATAATCATTATAATCATTTTAAAATTATCATCATTATTATAAATAAATAATTATTCATTTAAAATTATTATCATTATTATAAAATAATTATGTTATTAAGACATTATATTATTTATTAAAATTATTACTATATCAAATAAATATTAATTATTAAATAATTAATTTATATTAATAATTTAAAATTAATTATAATAAATTTGTATCTAATATAAAATAATAAGTTAATATAAATAATAAATTTTATAATTATATAAATAATATTTTATATTATAATATTTTAATATTAATATATAATTATATATTTATCAATAGATATCAATGAAGCCTTCAGAGTATATCAATTATATTAATATTTTTAATGTGGTTGTGCTAGTGAATATATAAGAAGGAAAATTATCACTCTGAGACAAATCAATATCTTTGGAGAAAAATAAATCAATATATGTGGAGAAAAACTTAATAACTATTTTATGAGATCAATGAATGTTATAATCACAATGTAATTGAGGTGAATAACTCTTTCTCACTAAAAGCAACTTGTCATTGCCCTAGGATTTTGATCTCATGGTACCCCCATGGGGGGAGGCAGTGGTCAGTCGGTAAGAGCTAACGAGCCTGCTATAGGGCATTAAATGACTGGTTAGCTGCATGCTCTTTAACTTTATAACACACCCACGCGCATAACGAGATAAATGAAAAATAATGAGGCGTGTTATAAAGTTAAAAGACATGCAGCTAACCAGTGATTTAATGCCCTATGGCACACTGGTTAGCTCTTGCCGTGGTCAGTCCTTTCAAAATGTGGTGATCGGCTGCCAAAACCAGTAGCTCATGCGTAAACCCCATAATGCCCGATTGCAGATACAACACTTGGTAAACTTGATAAACTCATCATTAATAAACTCAACGATTCAGCTAACAAAGCCCCACTTTATAATTTGCTTCGTTAATTAACGCAATGCATCCCTTGATCAATCTATCTAGTTAACTCAGGAAGGGTTGCTCCTATGCATACCCTTTTTCCTCCCCTACCAATCACCAGTCAATGAAGTTCATCACTTGGAACGCAAGAGGCATGCATGGTAAATCTAAATTTCCAGAGAAAATCCTGACATTCTGCTAATCTAGGAAAACAAATTCTCTTTTGACACACTCCATCGCATGATTAATACCTTCTGGAGATCCTGCAATTTTATCTCCCAACGTGCAACAGGCGCCTCTGGCGGCCGGATAATACTGTGGAATCCCTCACGTGTTTTTCTGAAAGGGTTTTCTCACTGCCAAGAATATTGTAAACTCAGTTCCATCCCATAGGATCTAGTTACTCTGGAATCATAACCAACGTGTATTGTCCCAATATAACTCAGAAGAAAATAAAATTCTTCTCTAATCTGAATTTTGCAGTAGAAATAATCGGATCCACTCCTTGGATTCTCGCTATGGATTTCAATCTAATCAGATATTTACAAGAGAGAAAAAGAGGGCTTAAGGAAAGTAGAAGGGGAAGCTCAATCCTTCAACTTATTAATTGAAAATTCAAAATTAGTTGATGTGCAAACCTCCAATGGCACATTTACATGGACCAACAAAATGGGAGGCTCCAATCAAATTGCCTCTCGGTTGGATCAATTTTTGGTTTCTAAACCCCTATTCACATCAAGGATCACATTGGAAGCAACAATCCTTCCCAGCTATCGTTCAAATCATTGGCCCATTTTGTTGATCCTAGGGAGGTTTGGCTCTCCACGAAACAAGCCCTTTCGGTTTGAATTATTTTGGTTGCGCCATCAATATTTTCTCACGAATATAGAATCATGGTGGGAGAAATCGACTTCTATTATAGGAGGGTTAATGCACTTGTTCCAACAAGGATTGAAGTTCTTAAAACAAAAAATGAAAGAGTGGAACATAAAGGACTTTGGCAACATCCACCAAGTTAAGAAGCAACTAGAAGCAAGAATGGTGTAGATTCAACAGTGAATAATAACAGAAGGGCACACAAAATCCTTAGCCAAAGAGGAAAAATAAACTATTCACATGTTGAATGAGAGGATTAAGCAGGAAGAAATTCTTTATAGGCATAAATCTAGAGTTAAATGGCTAAAAGAAGAGGAGAAAAATATATATTTTTTCATAAATCCATGGTGAATTATAGATAAAGGAGCCACATTCATCATATTAATAATCTTTAGAATATAATAAGGGAATAAAATCAGGAGATTACTCAAAGTTCAATGGATCACTTCTAGACCTTACTTCAGGACCCAATTCCAAATAAGCAATTGATTATTGAGAAAGTGATAAAACATATCCCCAAACTGGGTACAGAAGAGAAAAATGTGCTCTTACTCAAGCACGTAACTTTGGAAGAAGTGGAGGAGGTAGTAATGGTAATGCCTAAAGCTAAAGCACCGAGACAAGATGGATTTACCTTTGAATTTTACCTAGCATGTTGGCCCATCCTAGGGCAAGATGTTTGGTTGTTGAGGATTCCAGAGGCTTTGCATCCCTTTTGTTAGCCTTTAATGCCACTTTCATCTCACTGAAGCCTAAATCTACAAACACATCTTCCCTAGTTTATTTATGCTCAATATCTCTTTGTAATTTCATTTATAAAATCATCGTTATATCAATTTCCAATCAGATCAAATCCCTCCTTTCCTAATTAATATCTCCACAACAAACTAGTTATGTGGAAGGGCGGAAGATTCTTGACAACATCATTTTTGCTCAAGAACACATACATTCTCTGTGCTTTCAAAAATGCATGCGCGTGCTTCTGAAACTAGATAAGTTAAAAGCCTTTGATAGGGTTAGCTGACAATTCATGTTCCATATACTATTTGCTTTTGGATTTCAGGAAAAATGGATAATATGGGTAATGGGCTTGATTTCCAAATCCTTCTTCTCCATCTTGGTTAACAGATCGACCTCCCCCACCTTCGCCCCATCCAGAGGCATAAGGCAAGGAGATCCCCTATCACCCTATATTTTTCTTCTGGTGGTCGAGGGTTTGGAATGCTTCATAAAATCTGCTCTAAGCCAAAGAAAAGTCAAAGGTCTTCAACTGGGCTCCAATCGACTTTTTTTTGCTCATCAACAATTTTTTGATGACACACTCCTCATGGGTCACCCCTCCATCAAGGAAGCCCAAGAATTCAAAAGAATATTAGATATTTGTTTTGAAGCTTTAGGCACTAGCATAAACAATAGCAAGTCTCATTTTTTCTTTTTTAATACTCCAATGACAGTCTAGCTTCACATTTCCAGACTATTCGGCTTTCAAAAGAGCTCCCTCCCAACTAACTATCTTGGTGCCCCCTAACTGCTAACCCCCTTCGTCAGGTAGCGTGGGAGAATATTTTGACTAAATTTGAGGCAAAACTCTCTAGCTGGACCTTTAGAGTGCTAAATTTTGCAAGAGGATTCACATTACTCAAAGTTGTTCTTCAATCTATGCTTTTGTATCTTCTCTCTACCCTTACTGCTCCCATAGTAATACTAATAAGTTGCAACAAATAAAAAGATGTTTTATATGGGGAGGGGCCAAACTGGAGCACAAAAGGGCTCTAGTAGCCTTGGACAAAATATTCCTACCTAAATGATCCAAGATATTTTACTTATAGATGCATCAAAGTTACATATAACAAAGGTAATTAACCATGGAACTTAAAAAGAACATAAACAATGTGGAAATAACGAGAAGAACATGAAACTATGACAATGATTCGATTACGGAGTTTGCTCAATTTGTACTACGTCTCCAGGCCCTCTTCAATAGTGGGGAGGCCTTCATTCATTAAGTGGCATAAAAAGAGATAAAAGTACAATCAACATTCTTTATAATCCTTATACCTCCAAGTTGGAAGATGGACGAAGAATGGAGAGCTCAACTTCAGAAACATATAGTACCACTGAACTTATGGTGGAATATCGTGCAAAAACGCCTATCCAAACATCCAATTTGGATAATCAGGCCTTCTACAACTTCTCAGAATCTCCCTGCTTCTCAAGGCGAGGTTCTGGCCTGCTGCCAGGTGAGGGTATGCTATGTGCAATGCTTCTGAACTATTTCGTTGATCCCCTCTCCTTCTTATGACACAAAATGGCCTTTTACAAGCATGGTGGTAATCCATCAAAACCCAGGCAGTTCAAACAATAGACCAAGTTAAGAAGGCGGGATAGTCTCAAGGCCAAGTATCTTGGGCCTGAATGATGCGTGCAACAAACCTTTACCAATATGGTGAAACTCCTTTCGAGTGTGCATTTGACTCGGCGACTGATACTATCGGCATTTCTTCATCGGCATTCCCAATCAGAGAATAAACCACCCCATGCTTCAAGTGCTCTATGATATCGTGGACCCACCGGGCTATAAAACAACACATATAAAATTTTGGGTCCAGGAAACCCCATCGCAAATCGCAATCGGCATGGAACTGGGGTTGACATTCCCTGCTATTGCTCCCCTTCTACGAACTGTGATTGCGATATGTATCGCATCGCAACTAACGCCACCGGGGCCGATTCATATCCATTAGCCCTTCTATGACTATGATATGCGATATATCGCATCACAGCTAAGATCTGCCAGGGGCTGATTCTTGAATACCTATTCCTCCTCCGACTTGTGATATGTGATATCGCAATCACAACTAGGATCCTGTCGAGGCCTATTCTCCTTAAGCCGCAACCTATTTTTCTGCGATAAGCAGAATTCAGGGACCAAATTGCAGCCCGCCACTTGGTGCTTCACCATTCGCTGATATTTTTCCAAGTCATCTCCTCCTACCACCTACACAAGTCAAACTTTATCTTTGACTTGCTCTAACTTCTGCACATGAACTCGGATTTGAGTGTCATTTGCACCATTAGAATCAATATGATGAGTACTTTGATCAGATGCTAAGTTTATCCAGATTCTGCCACTTTGAGTTTTTGAGCCTTTTACCATGCCACTTGTATTTATGAAGACCCACCTAGATCTATCCTCGCCACTAAGAGCTTTTAGACTGCCAAAAGCCTTTTTAGTCAATTGGCAAGTGAGGAAATTGCTCCCTTAATTTTTCCTTCTCCATCCATCGAGCTTTAACTAGATGCATTCCATTGAAGCCAAAATGAATGTAATCCACATCTCCCCATTGTGAAGTTCTGGTTTTCTAGTCGAGTATGAAATCTTCGGGCAACTTATCTAGATACTTTGGTGAAAAATCATCCACTGTAAGAATTTGTGCAACCTCTTCGGTGTCCATAATTAATGGAGGTCTATAAAGCCTCAGGTTCTCTACATTTACTACTGAGTACATTTCCATATAAGTGGCAATTCAAGACGAAAATCATTGTATCCAATATTTGCCAATATGGTGAAGGGACCATATCAAATGGGTCTCAATTTCTTCCCTTCTCCCTCCATTATATCCTTGTTGATGTGGAGCCATACCTTGTCCCCAACTTGAAACTGATGGTCAACTTGGTGCCTATCATGTCGAGCTTTATATTGAGCTTGACTCTTCTCCAATTTCTCCTGTATTGCCTAACGAATCACCTATATCCATTGAATAAAATTTTGTGCTTTGTCGCTATCATCTCATCCATTTCCATCCTCCTCTTTCCCAAAGACCATGTCCAAGGGATCTCTTAGTAGATAGCCAAAACATGTCTCAAATGACGAGCTCTGTGTAGATGAATGTGTTGCTCGATTGATGCATGTTGTACATAAGGAAGTCGTTCATCCCGCAACTTGGGATGTTTTCCACAATAGCCTCGTAACAAGTGTACCATAGTGCGGTTCACGGCCTCTATCTGCCCATCGATCTATGGATGAAATGTCGTACTTATTTTCATTTTAGTGTCCATCATTCTCCACAAGTTGGTCCAAAACTCTCCAAGAAAGCGAGAGTCTCGATCTGACATAATAGATGTGGGCAACCCAAAATGGACCCAAACATGCTGAAAGAAAAGATAAGCTGTCTGCTCAACAATGACCTACTTTTTACAAGGCATTAAAATACACATTTTACTAAAATGATCCACAATGACATACAAATAGTCGTGACCTTTCCTAGACATAGGCAAACCTCCTACAAAGTCCATGGACACACTTTCCCATGGTCAACTTGGAATAAGGAGTGGTGTGTAGATCCCAAGTTTTCTATTAGAGGGATTTGAAACATAACACAACACACAACCCTTTACAAAGCAAGTCACAACGTTTTTCATATGAGGCCAAAAAAAAAACCTCTATAAATGACATAAAGTCTTTTCAATTCCAAAATGACCAGACACCAGAGTGGTATGAGCCTCTCAGATTACATGAACCTTTTCATCAATGGGTATGCACAATTTTCCAAGGGGGTACAATAGATTTCCCTGCAAATGATAATTGTCCACCTGCGGTCCATGAGTCAGTTTTGCATTAATCTCTTTAAAATCATCATCGTTAGCATACTATTCATCATAAATTTCTAACAATAAAGAAATATTTTGCAAAACTATAGATGCAGACATAGGAGGGTGAGAAAGCATATCTGCTACTTTTTTGTTGGCACCCTTGTTTTATCTTATTACCAAATGGAACTATTGGATGAATCTCATCCATTTGAAATGACAGAGTTGTTGAAGCTTGGTCTGTGATTGAAGGTACTGTAAGGCCTGATGATCCATATGGATGATGGCCTCCTTGCCTATCAAATAGTGTTTCTGCTTCTTTACACTTTGAACCAAGGCGTACAACTCCCTCTCATACGTGGGATAATTCACAACAGCCTGGGAGAAAGTCTCTGAATGGTAACATACGGGCTTCCTTTGCTGCATCAATACAACGCCCATTGCATCTCTGCTGGCATTTGTTTCAATCTCAAAAGGCTGTTGAAGGTATGGTAAGGCTAGCGGTGGTGTGGTGTTGATCTTCTCTTTCAGCATGTCAAAATATTTTTGTTGCTTTCCTCCCCATTGAAAGGCCTGCTTCATAGTGGTCAATGTGTGCAAGGGGGCTGCGATAACAAATAAGTTTGCAATGAACCTTCTCCAATATTGTACCACGCCAAAAAAACTTCGGACCTCTGTAACATTTGTGGGCTCAGACAATTTCATAATCACATCTACTTTAGAGGGATCTATCCTCAATTGTCTATTACCAACTATGTGTCCTAAATAAACTAGAGAGGTCTTCCCAAACTCACACGTTGACATTTTTACATACAATTTTTCTCATTTCAGAACATCAAGCACCTTCTTCACATGACACACATGTTCATCCCATGTCCTACTATACACAAGAATATCATCTAGATATACAAGCACAAAATGATCAAGAAAATGCCTAAATAGATCATTCATTACCCTCATAAACGTGGTTGAAGCATTGCTTAGTCCGGATGGCATCACCATCTATTCGAATAACCCCCATTTGGCTTTGAACGCAGTCTTCCAAACATCTTGCTCTGCAATTCTAACCTGGTGATATCTATTATGAAACCAACTTTGTAAAATAAACAATATTTTTCAACTGATTTAACAATTCATCAATGCAAGGGAGAGGGTATTATCGATTCTTCATCGTAATCTTGTTTAGCACCTTGTAGTCTACACACATTCTCCATGTGCCCTCTTTCTTTGGCACCAACATGATCGGTGAGCCACACAGAGAAGAACTTGGTCTGATGACTCCCTAATTTAATAGTTCCTGCACCTATTTCTTGATCTCTTCTATCTCGATAGAAGCCATCCTGTACATGCCAACATTCAGTAAATGAACATCCTATTGTAAATGGATCTCATGTTGGATTTCTCGCTTTGGGGGCAATCCTCTTGGTTCCTGAAACAATCCATCATAGTCATAAACAATTTCAAACAATTATCTCTTATGATTAGGATCACTACCTTTGAAAGAGTCAGCCATCTTAACCTCTTTTGCTTTCACTACCATGAGCATGCACCCTTTACTAGAGTTAACTAGTCGTTTAATATGTCCTGCGCTTACAAGGCTAGCACTAACTTTTGTATGATGAGATTTGACTATATATTCTACCCCATCCTTTGTGAGGTGGTATTTGTTTTCATGCCGAAAGAAAACTTCCTTTATGTCATATAAATGTGGGCTTTCCAAGATGATTCCACAGAGTCCAAAGGCACAACATCTAACTCTACCTCATCAAATAATTTAGAAGCAATAACAAATCTAGCCCTGCACAACTTGGTTACCTACGATTTAGCTTTATTGCTTACCCAACCAAGCAGGTATGGACTTAGATGAGGCTTAGTTTCAAGGCCAATCATTCTCACTAGTGAATTTGAGATGAAGTTTGCCTAGGAATCTGAATTGAATAGAGTTTCCACCTTCGTATGTTTTATAACAACTCTAATGTGGAATAATTAAATTCTCTTTCGCTCATTACTTATAGGCTCATTCAAATATAAAAGCAAGTTACATTCACATAATAGATAGTTAGGTGGCCTCCATTTTCCCATAGGGAAACCAAGTCTGTCGTCCACCTAATAATGTGATATGCCATCCAGTAACAAAAAATAATGAGTCCTTATAACCAAGCTAGATAGGTTTGAATGTCTTTTCCTTGCGTGAATTCTACATTCCTACAAAAAAAACTATCAGCGTTCTGAAAACTAAAAGCTTCCTGCATAAAGAAAAGAAAATAAAACTGAGATACCAATTAGCAGACTAATCTCCTCCATTGGCAGATGCAGACTCCACCAGAGTCGGGTCCTTAGCATTGGATCCCAGGAGCTCCGTCTGTGGGAGAATGCAAGGGAGATGTTTTTCTGTTCACCGAAGGCGACCATCCTATTTTTGCATCTAAAACTAGAGCTTCTAAAATTCATGTTTATAATCAAGAAAGTCCTACACTGCTACTGTCATTCCCACAGAGATCTTCTCCAAAGCCTTTCCTAAGATACTCTTCATAGACCAATACAAGAACAAGGTCTATTTAAATTGAGTGATGTGACCATGGGTGTGCCCTGGATCTGACACCATAACCCGCTAGTCCTTTGCATCGATTTTCATCACGCCAAACTGTGATTCAATTTTGCTTCTCATTCCTCAATTAACTACTAGATTTCCTTCGATGTACCTTCACGATAATCTATAGCCGCATCATTCATGATGCTGGAAACTGGTTTTTGATCCCTTGATTTCCCCCAAGAGGAGTTGGGTTGCCCTGCTGACGTGGTCCCCTTGGTTCTTCTGCCTTGGCCCCTCAAGGCTAGGCTTCGTGCCTTAGTAGTCTCCGACCCATCCATTATCACGCGCTTACGGTTTACAGTGGGGAAAATGGTTAATCGAATTGCTTGCACAGGTGGTAAACAGAGCCCAGAAGCTCCCAGTTTCCAGGTAATACTACCGCCCTACACATCTAGCAATGAAGAACCATGAAACAATAATTTCCAATAAAGAACCTAGGGGAGTTCCACCCTTCTCTTCCATTGAATACATTCCTTAGTGACCGCCCCAAAAAAAGATACGACCGCCATAACCAAGAGTAAACTAACATAACAATCAAAAATTGGTATGGAGAAAACACCAGAGCATATTCCACAAAGATAAACCATGTTCCCAAACCAAAGGAGAGTCACAAACATACGCCAGAGATGGATCCCATAGGAGAAGAGACCATGGAACCCACATAGGAGCCTCCAAGGAGAAATTTTTCTCTAATACAACCAGAGAAAAAGCCTCGACCCATCCCAAGAAAATTTAGAAAGACAAGACCCTAGAATGAAACTGCAAACTACCTATTAGGGCCTAAATCTACCTCAGGCTGAGAAAGGCAGGTCTAGGGTAACATCAAACCATGCTTAACGTGATAGCTAGCCCTACCAGGTCAGGAGAGGGCTCTATCCTTGTCAATCTCAATGAAAATATATCAAGGAAGGTTTGAGATGACTAATATAAAAACTAATTTTAGGCTAGGTATGTCTGCTTAGAGGAATTTGATTGATTTTAATGGTTGGTCGCTGGATTAGATGAGGAAGGCAGCTTTGGGTCCAGGAAATCAACACAGATTTGCAAAGGTTTTTGTGGGGCGAGGTAGGAAAGTGTTTTAGCACTTTGAAATGGGTGTAATGGTAATTCTAAATACTAGTGAGGAGCTGGAGAGGGCATGCAAATGTCAAGTTCAAACAGTAGAAAAATGTAAAACTAAATAAACCCCAAGGTAGAGAACTGAAACACCAATGAATTCCACCTTTAAACTTGATTCATTTAGTTATGCTGAAAGAGAGAGATGATGGCACACATAAAAATAAGATCAACTAAATTAAAAAGAAGAAAACAATGCTAATTCACATTACCAGAAGAATCCCACAAAATGTTGCAAAACCTTCGTTTATTTCCTTGCCAAACTGCAGAAGTGATGTACAAAATAGCTCAATGCATCCACAAGAGTCCAACATTGACAAATGACTAAGAAAGTACAAGATATAGGCATCAAACCACCTATGCTAGGCATTAGGGGTCGAATCCATGAGTCAAGGAGTTGTTTCAATAAGATCTAAACTAGGAATTAAAAAATAGGCAGTGGAACAACTTGCCTCTAAAACTATGGAAACTGATTCATTCAGTTCAAAACCACCTAAAATTGATGTATCTACCTCCTCAAGTCAATTTTCATAATTTTTACATCAAAATACATCAATTTACATCATGAATTTGACCATGAGAGAGAAAAAGTTAAATTGATAGAAAACTAGGCAAAACTCTGAGCAAACAGGCAAAAATGGCAAATTTTTCTCCTATGCATAGCGCTGCTGATTCTATGCGTAGCGTTTTTTCCAGGCCAGTTTTGGAAGTCTTCCTAATGTCCAAATCAAGTGTAGGATAGCTCATTGGAAAGCTTGGTGAGTCCACTTTCTAGGACAACTTGAATTTTTGATTTGGAGTCCATTTGCCCCTCCAAAAATGCAATCTCCCAAGACTGCTTCCTTTGTGGCAAAAAAGTGGCAAAGAGGGCACTTTTTGGGTGTTTTTGGCCCTTTTGGAGGTCCAGATCTTGTCAAAACTTCTCAGCGGTTTCTGAGCATGCGTAAATTTTCATGATGATTCCAAAAATGTAGAGTTTTTTGCAAATGGAGTCCCCCATCAAAAGCATAGCGCCACCTGCTGAAAAAACCTGTTTTTTGCATAAAAAATTCAAAAATGACAAAACTTCACCAAATTTCTTGAAATTTGGCATGAGTGATCCTCTTTATGTGCTATGCTAGGCCAATGATGCTTCAGCCAAGATATTGAGCTTATCTTGCTCTTTTTTGACTTTCAAAGCTCTCCTTAACTTGGCTTTTAAGCTTCTTATCCTTGTCTTGCAAATTTTGTTCCAGGCCAAATAGTGATAAGCCATGTGGCACAACATGTTATTCTCCTTGTTAGCCTTGTCCAACAGCTTCTCAAGGTGGATATTCACTCTTTCCAGCCATGATTCTCGGTCAGCCTCTATTTCTTGCTCTAGTGAAGTTAGCTTGATTTTCCTTCTTTTTGCCAATTGTCGGTTTTCCCTTATGGTTTGCAGCTCCATGATTGTTTGTTTGTCCTCCAATTGTTTGTTCTATTACTCAAGGTATTTAATGACCCATTTAGCCCTCTCAAGGTCAAGTGATAGGCTTTGGATCTTAGCTTCTTTCTCCTTGATAATCTCATCCTTGAGTCTTGAGCTTTGGGAGCCCAAATCAGTGTCCTCTTCCTCAATCAAAATGAAATCTCTGTCTTGGCCTTCAGAAGGCCCTTCATCATGTAATGGTTGCTTTCCTCTATCATGTACTTGCTCTACTAAAGAAGAAGGAAAAGACCCTTTCACCCCAAGTGAAGATAACATTTTCCTATTGTCTGGTGAAGAGAACGAGACCCCTTCCACCCCTGGTGGAGATAATACTCGTTTGGCAGCTGCAAATAGTCTCCTTGTGCCTTTCTCATAAGTGACAAACACTGGCACACCTATAGGTTTAGTCTCATGAACATCTAGCTGGTTTGAAGGCCCTCCTTCCTCATGAAGCACCAATGGAGTCACCTGAGGTCTTTTGAAGACCTCATGTGCAATGAAAGTATCCCATGAAATATTCAGCAAACTTAGCTGATGCAAAGCAACAATTTTAATCAATGAGAAATGGTAAATGCCACTGAACTGCTGAGGAAGAGGTTTCCTTTGCACATAATGAGCCATCTTCTCAATATTCCTGCATATGAAGTATGGGAGATTCATCATCCTCACTCTGGTGAAATGCATCAACAATTTGACATGGTATGTATATAGACGGGAAAACCTTCCCTCACAAGTGAAATATTTGATGATGAGCTTCATTAGTGGAGCATAAGTATCTTGCAAGTATTTGAAAGGAAAGACCCTACTGATTTGCCTCCGATAGCTAGCCTTGATGTAAGGCTCATAATGCTCTCTGCCCACATGATGCCCCTTATTCCACTGTTCACCTACATTAGGGATGCCTATTGCTGCTGCTATGGTTTCAGGTGTCAAGGTGAAAGAGACACCAGCTAGGTTCACCTAGACATTGTGAAGATGAAGAACAAATAACCTAGCAAGCTCATGGCAATATTGCACCCTCTCCACCATTTCACAAAATTGGTAACAAAACTGGTGTTTAAAACAGGTTACTACAAGAGGGCAAGCAAGTTACTCTGTAAGAGTGTTGGGCTCCTCCCGGATATGTTTTCCCTCCTTTATGTGGTTTTCTTGGTGCATGAGCCTCTTGGGAAGAATCACTGACTGTTTCATCATCCCTTTCATATGTTGAGTCTGTTTCCATACTTGCAAATTAGGAGTGAAAAATGATGAATATGAAGAGAATTTTAAGGTATGAGGGTGAATAGGGTGACTTCTATTTTTCCTTTGGGAAATGAGGAAATGACTAATAGTATGACTGTAAATGAGGGTTTGATGGTGGAGGGAATGTAACGAGGGAATAGGAAATGAGATTAGGGTTTTGGGAATGTATAAGCTTAATGTTTAGGAATAATGTATAGGGTTTAGGGTTTGATAATAGGGAGTGAATGCCAATGATTTTGGGAGAGGGAAAGGGGAAGGAATTTAGGGAAATTTAGTGACAAGGGAAGGGAATGGGGTGTGGAAGATAATCAAAGGGGAATTAACAGCAGAAAACAAAACCCTATGCGACTTTGGCAAGACAATTTTAGTGACAGCTAGGGTTTGTTTTTTAGACACACAAATCACCACCAATAGATGAAAAAATCCCTTGCTAGACCAGATGTGAGGCTTTACTTACTTGTTGAGAGGTTACTTGTGCATTTGGAGGTAGAGGAGGGTGATAAAATTTGGTTTGGAGCTCCACAGGTAGATGCGTAACGCTGCCTCCCAGGTGCGTAGCGCACTTTGTATGCGTAGGGCACGACCAAAAGCCAGTTCAAAACCTGCGTCAGATGCATAGCACCAAGTAGGTGCGTAATGCCAGTGCCTAGATGCGTAGTGCCACCAAATTTTCATGGTTTTTTGCTTGATTTTGCCTCTTTCTCCCACAAACCTGATTTTCTCCTTTTGACTCACTCTCTTTGCACAAAATGAAGAATTTAAATACAAAGAAGGCTTGTGTATCCCCTTGGTTTTAATTTTTCATTTACAAACCCACTTTTCTAAAGTCTCTTTCACTTTTCGTTTAAAAGATCTGTTTTTCATTTTGCAGTTTGACTCTTCTTGATCACTGGATGAATTGATGCATTGATGTTTTTGTTTCTTGCAGTAGCTGGAGTTGGCAAGGTGACCAAGGGCAGTAGCTCTGAACTTATTACATATAGAAAAAATTAAAATTACATAAAATTTTATACATTAAAAAATAAAACTCTGTTTTACCTCAAAATAGGGTTTTGAGGAAAAACTCACTTATTGAATATATCATCATTGAAATTTTGATTTTATGAACTTATTTGACCTACTCATATGCTTGCTGACCATTTATTGAGCTTTTCCGTGACTATGGTGGCAAACCCTAGACCTAATGAGACCTAAAACCCTAATAATGGCTTTTGCAAATGTAATGACAAAAAATGACTGTAAATGACCTGAACTTGTGGATATAGGCCAACAGGTAAAGACTATAAGGGAAATTTGATAATGAAATAATGAACCACTACCATCAATTGATCCATGACCTAATGGAATGCAGCTCATCGGATGGGACACCTAAAATGCATGCAAAAAGAGAATTTGATCACTGATGGAGGGATGAAGATACCAACACTAACACTAACCATCCCCAAGTCCAAGCGATGTCAGGCCGAGACAGAAGGATGTCCCAGGGACAGATTGTAGACTTAACATATACCCAATATAACCCCATCCTCGATAAGGTAATCTCGAATAGAACAGACACAGAGACAATGTCAGGCAATTGGACCTATTTCAGAAAGAAAACAAATGCATGCAGATTCATGGAGCCTCTCTTTCTTTCAAACCTCGACGATTCAAAACCATATTGTCCCAATTCCATAAAACAGTTAAGTTGTTGCATGGAAGAGAGAAAGGAATGGTGGATCATATACTAGTTTACCCATGTTGGGAGAAGCCTAAACCACCACCTATCTTGTTTTCGAGTTGATCCACAGAGCCCAACACCACCCTTCAACACTCCTCTACTATGAACTAGACACTTACCAACTTGCTTACAAAGCAACTTACCAAATGCCAAAACCAAAATGCAATATCATTGTCACCTCCTGCGGGAGTATTAACACCATGCATACACAGAGCCACCACACTATATGACCCAATCATGTGGAGGATGGTGGGTTTGTACTCCAAGGGCACCTTCGTTAATTTTCCATAATGGAGATGTTGTCCAGCTCACACCCCAATCGGGGGAATTTAAAATTAATATGTTATTTAAATGTTGATGATGATTATTAACATCCACCAAGACCATTGTGGTCTATCGAACCTTAATAAAGTAAGAGATTAATTGAAACTCTTTAATATTTTATTTCTATGGAAAAAAATAAGAGAGTTAAGTGTTCCTAGAACACTATAGTTTTGCTGACTTAACAAATCAAGAAGGTTGATAGTGTGGCAAATTCTTTGGAAATGAGAACATATGTGAGTAAGAGACGAGAAATCCAAGTTAAAGTAAATTTTATATTCAACCCTCTTAGTATCACAAAGATGACAAATTATTTATAATTAAATGATATTATACAATTTAAAATATATATTTAATAAACTAAATAAAATATTTTTAATAATTACAATATGTAAATTTATTTCTAAACAAAATATTTATATTTATTAAAATTATACTTACTTTTAATTTAAAATTAAATAACATATATATATTCCTCTGAATATGCTTCATTGGAGAGAAATCGAAGGTTGCACCTTCTCCATCATCTCTTTTTGTGTGTCATGATCCTTGATCTATGCTATCTGACACATTATTATATGCCACCTAAATGCTGACAAGTTTGATGCGGAAAATACGTGGAAAACATCCTGCACACAAATTTCAGGGTTGACCGGTATCAGATTTTATGACGACAATTGGCAAAATTGGCTTTTTATTCGTTCGTCTAGTTTGTTTGATGCGTCCACAATTTGAAACTAAATGATACATAAACGTTACTTAAAAAATGAGTCGTTTTGTGATGAGTATATAATTATGGTATTCGTTATTATACCTGCAGCAGACAAGATATACTATGTTCAGTTTTGTATAGAGAATATATTAGTTTCCTTAGTTTTTTTTGGACAAAAAAAATGAAACTTATCCAAAGTTAAAATGTTTAACTGAATTTTTTTATTTTTAAACAATATTTAAATTGATTTATCTGAAACACTATTGATTCACCTCTTATTTTACAATGATGACAAATGTACACCCATCATTAATTTTTACTGTACAATATTTATTTTTTATTTTTTTTTTTCTAAAAAATTATTTGTACAACCTAATTTATAACCTCCACTAATTTATCTTCATACTAAAATTTGGATCAAAATTCTATCCGTGGATGGAAGAGTAGCCTATGTAGGGTAAAGAGATATGCAAAGTGTGATGGCCCAACAGATTACATGCATGTTTTAAATGTCCAATCGCAAAAGCTTTATCCACATGACAAGTCATTCTTATCACCTATTAAGTATACTGTGAATTTTGGTGGAAGAAGATTTTGACTGTGACACTTAATCCCACCACAGCGATCACGTCCTTTTGCGTTAAAGCTCTGTGTTTTTTCCAAGCGGTAAAAATAATATATTTACCCTCCAATTGAGACATTTTAGCTTTTGCATAAATTTTGAGAATATAATTATATTTATCATAAAATAAGTTTTTATATTTTTGTTTCCGCAAAATATAATGGTCAACTAAGTGAGGATGATCATCCCTCGTTAATCATCCTTTATGTGTATAATCATGACTCACTACTATATTTGAATTTGGGTTACATTAAAATTATTATTTAAATTTATAGGAAAATGAGTTGAGCTCTCTATATATATATTTATTTTCACATAATTTAGTGGTTAATTATTAGTAAGGATGGTCAATTAATAAACATGGTCAATGTGCATAAACCTAGCTCAATACTATTTTTTGAAGGTGGTTGTTCTTAACTTTATTATTATTATTATTATAAGAGTAAATAACTTTCACACCTATCAAATGTTTATTTGGGTTATTAATTTATTTAAAAAAATAATTGTTATTTTAATGACACTAAAATCTCTCAATAAAAGTTAATCAAAATGCATTTAATGATATTGATATTATAAAAATATCATCCACTTAACTTTAACTAACACTCATACTCTGACCACAATAAAATCATTGACAGAAGTTAACCATATTTAATGTCGAAATGAATTTAGGCACTGTAATCACTAGTTATGGTTTGGTGAATCATGTCCTCCAATTTGTCGGCACCCACATTTTAAGTGACCACACCTACGATAAAGAGCAAAGAAAATACGATGTAGTTTTGTAATCTAATTTTTAATTGAATCGTTTCATTTACAATGAATCTGTGGTAGGCACTATTATCTCAAAACTGACCAAATGAAAAGTGTGTAGTTACATATGTAGAATGTGCAATGAATGACTTGATGGAAACAACAAATATTTGAATTAAAGATCTGCAACGGAAATTATTCCAGAGCTCGTGTTAAATCTACTAATACATATGCATCTTTCTTGCACTCCATTCACACGTGATACATTTCGTCTTTTTCCACTTTGCAAATTTCCACAATTTTTTTCCTGGGTGTCATTATTAGCAACATAATTTTCCAAGTGAACCAACCCAAGCAGAATTGGAATTTCAAAATACTATGTCTATGTCGTACAAATATCAAATGAGTGTCAATATCAATATGATAATTTTCCAACAAAAGCACCTCAAACATCTGTGGAATTTCAAATTCTCAGACCAAGCACAACTTGAATTTCAAATTCACATCCCAAACATGTCTTCAAATTAAAATTCCAATTCGAAATTTGCATTAATTGTGAAGCAAAAATTTGATGAAAATTGATTTTTTTTAATGTTTTTAAATTTACATTTTACCTAAATTTATAAACTATTATTTATTTTTTACTATTATTGTTATGTAAATTCACTAAAATATAAAATACAACACTCAGTACACTATGAAATTATAAAGTGTACTGCCAAAAAAAAACACTAAACTATGTATTCTATTTGAAATAAACCTTAATGTGCTATTTTTGTTTGACAATAAAAATGTTAAAAAATACAAATAACATTCATAAAGTTGTAGGTATGATACCGTGATGTCGTCAAATGCATCATGAATATATTTGTAGCACAATTTTATAATCAACCCACCATTGTTGTCTTACGATATAGAAATCTCAACCATCCATTAACATACAAACTCATCCAGTAAACAACTACCATTTAGAAATGTATTCTTCGAAGCAACTATACTTTGATGACAAGACAAAGTGGTCTAATAAAACAAAATATTATATATTCGAAAAGTTGACTTTATTGAAAATTATAATGACTTTACTACTTATAATCTCAACCATCCATTAACATACAAATTCATTCAGTAAACAACTACCATTTAGAAAAGTATTCTTCGAGGCAACTATACTTTGATGACAAGACAAACTTGTCTAATAAAACAAAATCTTGTATATACAAAAAGTTGACTTTATTAAAAATTATAAATAACTTTAATAGTTATAATTGAACATTCACACCGACTTTATTATTTATGATTGAATATTTACACCACAACAAATAAAATAAGTTAGGATGACACAAATTAGGAGAAAATAATTTCTCCAATTTCGACAAGTACACCATGTGATAACACAAGTGATACAATTATATATGCAAGGTTAATATAATATGATTGATGAAAAAACTTCTAGGACAATTAACGTGTCAAACTTCGTGTTACTTTATTTAATATTTCTTATGTTTATAGTATTAAGTTTTATATTGCATTATTAAAATGTCTAGCTTAATGTTATTTTATTTAAGGTTTTCTGTATTTATGGAATTTTGTTTTTATGTTGCATTAAACATGTGGTTGTGAGTTTTTTTTTTATAATTTTCATTTTTTTATTTTTATTTTTCTAGTTTCGGGTTTCTACATGTATTTATATAGGTTTTGTTTTGCCAAATTTTAATAATATTTTACTCTAATTTAGCCATATTTAACCTAGGCGGCAAATACTTTCTGCTATGTAATTTGTTATAAAAATTGCTGTAAATCAACGATTATAATATAAAAAATTAACTTATTTAAATATGTTTATGTTACATTTAGATAATTATTTTTAGCTTGATACATTTAACCATTAACAAAAACGTATGTCATGATGGTTACGTATTTGTGTGTATTTTGATATATTAAATAGTATGTCATGATGGTTACGTATTTGTGTGTATTTTGATATATTAAATAAACATATATAATTATTATTGATTACTATAATTACGTATTTGTGTGTATTTTGATATATTAAATAAACATATGTAATTATTATTGATTACTATTATTTTTTTATTTAATAAATTGAAAAAAATTATTATTTAAAATTAATTAATTATTTTAATTAAATTTTTATAGGAAGGCTCTCGCACGATCTCTTCGCAGATTATTACGATTTCTTCGCAGATCTCTCTTCGCAGATCCGTCTCATTCTCTTGGCCCTTGTGTAAGAGATCTCTTCGCAGGAGGCTCTTCGCAGATCTCTTCGCAGATTATTACGATCTCTTCGTAGATCTCTCTTCGCAGATCCGTCTCATTCTCTTGGCCCTTGTGTAAGAGATCTCTTCGCAGATCCGTCTCTTCAGATCTCTTCGCAGGAGGCTCTTCGCAGATCTCTTCGTAGATTAGTACGATCTCTTCGCAGATCCGTCTCTCTCACCATACGATCCCGTGGATGTTCGTTTTGGAGGCAGCGGAACGTGTGGAGGACGAATCTTTTGGAGGCAAGGCAACGTAACGTGTGGAGGACACAGCTGCTGTTCCAGCTTTTTTAGGGTTTGCGCTCAAATATTTGCTGCTGTTCCAGCATTCTCACATCTGCGGTTTGGTTTTCGATCTTCGTAAAATATGGCTCCGAGCTTCGCAAAAATAACTGGTGACTCATCCGTCTCTGGAGGGCAATCTCCTGCCCATATCG
>APFE031145759.1:24590-53242 GCA_000404065.3 Pinus taeda
AAAATTGCCCAAAAGCCTCTGAGAAAATTTTTGCTAGAAAAAACCACCACAGATCTACATGGTGGGAAGGAGCACAAAAAGAACACTACACTGTCATCAAAGAAGAATATTCTAGAGAAAACTCTGAGTCACAAGAAATCAAGGAAGAAGGAAACAACTCTCAAAGCAAGTAAGGAGAAAGCCCGCCCCAACAAATCAACAGTTATGAGGATCTGAATACCGCAGAAAATAAATCTTCATTCAACAGCAAAGCAGATCTCCTAAACCAAACTTCTCCGACTATAGATCGCGAAGCTAAGACACCAATGTCCCAAGAACCAGAAGAGATGAAGGAGATGCAAGACAAAGGAAGTTGGAAGACCGTAGAGAAAAAAAAAGAAAGCTACAACACCAATCTCGCCAAGAAAGACGAGGAGCCAGACAAGTAAACATTAAGAAAATTGTAGGTCCGATAGACCAATTTGGTCTCAGTGGACGTTAACCACCATCATCATCATCATGATTTCCATAAAATATTATATACATATATATGCACAATTTCATATTTAAACTATTTTAAAAAATATGAGGCTTTTATAATATAGATTAACAAGTTTGTCAATCCGAAGCCGAATGGTAGTAGTTGATTTTTCCGACTAGAAAAAGGAAATTCCAATATTTTTAATGTATGAGATAACTCGAGAGTCAACGTGCAATTTTTTTCATAAATTAAATTATATAATACTTCCTCACCTTAGATTCTAAATTTTAAGAATTTTAGGTTTTTGATTTTTTTTTTTAAATCAATGTGTTATTCATTAATATATATTAAAATATTAACCGTTTGTTATTTTTAATCAAATTAATATTTTAGTACAAAATTATATAAATCGTATTTAGTGATGATGGTGGTGGTTAACGTTCATTGAGACTAAATTTTGGTTTATCAAATCTAAAGAAACGGATTATTTAGTTTGATTTAAGATTTTATTCTTATGCTCAAAAAGTTTGCAGAGAAGCCTCCCGAGCAAGGATGGAATTTGACGGGCATTTTGCCCGTCATAAGGCTTTTTGCACGTATTTGATGGCTGGAATTTGTCATTGCCCGTTTTGAGTGACGTGCCTGGAAGAGTAAAAGACGGATTTTTGACGTTTGGAACTTTTTCCAAAACGTTTTTACGCACCAAACGTTCTTACGCGGCAAGTTTTCTCATATAACAAGGTATTTTTTGGGCAAGTTTTTTTAATTGAAAATATGCTAAATTCTAATCAGCGTTGGTATAGTTACAACTTACGCCCCTTTATTTTTCATACAGCAGGGTATTTTTTGGGCAAGTTTTTTTAATTGAAAATATCCTAAATTCTAATAAGCGCTTAGCGACGGTAACCAATAAACATATTAAATTGCGGATCGAATTATTTGGAATCAGAGTAGAGTAGGAATGGTAACTTTCCAGATGGTATATAGAATCACAATCCACCTTGCTTTCTGCTACTTTTACATAATGTACACCGCCTTGCTTTTATAGAAAATTTGCAAATCAAAGCCAATGTGAAAGCTGGTTAATATTGTTGGTGGCTGGCTTCATCCTTAAATTGCACACAGGCCCAGAAGAGCTTTGCGCTGTCTACTTCCTTCACACTTTCTCTCAAGGCATATGCCCATTCAGACTTACCTTGCACGCCCAGTTCAAGATTGACTCCAAGGAAACTGCCAGCAAACTTAGTGATTGATTTTTTTTCTTCAAACACTATGGGTCTGATTGCTGCTACCTTTTAATTTTTGATTTAATAAGTAATTTAATTTTTTATTTCACAAGAGATTTATATGTGTAACTACTCACAGCGCTTTAAAACAAGGGTTTATCATTATGCAGAATATGGTTTATTGGCCTAGAAATTGACATTCCACTGAAAGTTTCTTTTGGTTTTCAAAAAGCTTCTGGGTTTTTAAACTTATTTTACAGCGAATGAATTTGTTCAAACTTCAACGGACAGTGATAAAAACAAAAAAAATATTTTTTGTTTTTAAAAATATTCTTGGTTTTTAAACTTATTTACAACGATAAATCTGTTAAAACTTTAACTGACGGTGAAAAAAACAAAATTTTAATTTTAATGACTAGATTTAAAATTCCTAAGTTGGTGGTACATTCTTATGCCTTTTTAAGGTGTCATATATTTATATTTTGTATCAAAGATTATATTAGATAATATCATAAATTATCTTTGAATTTGCATGGAACTTAATCTTATTAGGCATCTAAATATTCATGTGGCATAATGTAAATTGTTGGCTTTAAATGATAATTTAAATATATGAAATGGATAACCATCAAGCGTTTTACCTTGGACTGATTATATACTTTAAATGAGCAAATTTCAAATGTTCAACACTTTTTATTGAAACCTCCACAATTGAGTTTTTTCAAATTTTGGTTTTTTTCCTTACGATAAATATATGAAAATTTTCAACATAATTATTTATTGAATGGTAATTTTTTAATAAAAACTTTATTAGTGAAGGGTTAATTTATTATGAGAACATCAATCTTGAAGGGAAAATTTTTTAATATAACGTTTCTTGACGGGAAGCATAAAAACCCAAAACGTCAAAAAAAAATTGTATGAAGGGTAAAGAGAAATCCAAATTCCTACCCTGCTCCCGAGCTCACTATAATTTTGACATCGTAAAAGGCTAGGAAGGTCAGTGTTGCAACAAAGATTATGAAGCTAAGATCTAATGTGGTTGTATGCAGGGCACTCTAAGAGGAAGTGATTTTCATCCTCGATGTTCATATTCTCACAGAGATGGCAGATCCTTTCCATCCATGGTGTTCTAGGAACTGCCCAATGACCCATTTCACTATGGAGTTCATGAGAGTTCATTCTAATCTTGGCTATATTAATTTTTTTCTTTGAGCTAGTTAAAACAGAGAGATACTTTTGATCTTCTAGGGTGGAGTTGATGACCTCCTTATAATATCTTAATTTTCTTTTAACTGTTAAATTTTTCTCACACAACAATTTTTCTTTGAACTTAGAAGTAACAATATTTTTAATGTTATTAATGTTTTGTAGTTCAACATTCTCGTCGATCTCCCAATGGTTTAACCAGGGCCTGGTGTCTTTATACCAACTTCGTTTGAGCCTTAGGTGGTTTTGGCTGGAATTTAAAGCTAGCTTAGGAAGTCTATGGTCTCCTACGTTATTGAGTTTGTGCTTGTACAACAAAAGCCTAGTCATAGTTATGCTCTCGATAGGGGAAAGACCCACTTCTATAAGGAGAAGAGGATAGAGTCTATTTCTTTTAATTTTGAGGTTATACATTATAAAACGCTTCTGGATTTTCTCAATATTTCTCCAGGATTCTCTAGAGATGCCGCAACCCCAAACCTCACATCAATATAAGATAACAGGAGTGACTAAAGTTTTAAAGAGGAGCTTCTTTCTATCCCACATTATGAGGTTTGTCGTTTTACAATTATTTTCAAGACCAAAATAAGATTTCCACCCCCCATTAATCATTTTCTCAATGCTATAGTTCCAGTTTAGCTTGTGATGAATATCAATTCCTAGGTACCTGTAAGAAGACACTTCCTCCAAGTTACTATTGTCATACATAAAGTTAGCATAAGTGTCCTACTTGGATTTGACAATCATAACTTTTGTTTTGTTAGTGTTAACAGTCATACCCATGGTAGAGCAAAAATCCTTAAGAAGACTAAGTTGTTTATCAAGATCTGATGGACACCTTGCAAGAAGAGCAATATCATCAACATAGAGAAGAAGGATGATGACTATCCCAGTTAAGATCATGCCAACACAACCTGCTTCCTCTAAACAACCTTCTAGCTTGTCGATGTAAATGCCAAATAGGGCAGGGGAGAGGGGGCAACCTTGTTTAACTCCAATATTACACTTAATATCTTTCGTCCACCCCTCATTGCTTTTTAACTTGGTAATCACATTCTTGTATAACCTTATAGCAGCATCTCTCAAATCAAAATGAACCTTTAGCTCTTCTAATTTATTCCATAGGTCGTTTTTAGGAACCGTATCGAAAGCCTTTCTAAAGTCCACAAAGAAACAAAAGAGATTGGATTTATCATTGCGGCATTCCTCCACAATGATCCTAAGCGTAACGAGGCGGTCCGTTGTTTAGTGTTGCCTTCTCAAACCTGCTTGACCTTTAGCCCACTTACCATCACTTTCAAGCCATATGATCAACTTCTTTTCCAAAGTAATACCATATAACTTGGCTAAGAGAGGGCTTATCATAATTCTCTGATAATTAGAGGGGTTATTTGTATCCCCACTTTTAAAAATAGGGATAATGAGGCTTTGAGTCCAAGGTTTAGGGAACCCTTGCTTGACCGCTTGATTGAAAATCTTGTGGATGTGGGGGATGAGGACAGGACCTCCAATTTTTAAGATTCACGCCTGGTAACCTTCAATGTCCTTGGCTTTCCCATTTTCTAGGCGTTTAACCCCAAAATCAATGTCTTCTAATAAGAAAACTTATTTCGTTGTGAATAGGGTTTCAAAGTTATCCATGACTTTTTGATGCAGGAGCAGACGACTCAAAGGAAAAAGCCTGCAGTTTCTATGTTTTTTCTAGTTAAAAATAGGATAAAAATAAAACATGCTATCTTTTTTTAAAAAGTAGGATAAGAGGGATGAATAAAACTTGCTATCTTTTCATAAGATAGACAAATTGTAAAAGCCTTAAATTACTATGAAAAAGGCTGCTTTTGTAATAGGGAAAATTATCCATTATGAATAAAAAGATAGATTGGCCGCCAAGTTTGAGGAAGGAGGCGGTGCCAGAACTATTATTATGAAAATTCTCCAACGTTTTCTAGCATTGGTTTTACTGATAAATTGTTTGTATAATCAATTATGCTGTGAATGAATAACGTGGAAGCGTTTATTACTTCTCACGTTAATCATATTTACACTTCAATTATGTGTCACAGGCTTTAATGTGCATTTGGAAGTCGCTGTAAAGACTAAGAATTTCCACCGCTCCACATTTGATTTGCATGTAATATATGTATGACTATGTATTAAATATTTTGGCAACAACATACGAGAACAGGTTGAATACCAGCGAATTCTCCAGCAAATTGAATCTATGAACCTTATTACGTATCTATTCCTTGCTTTGTTTAATCGAATACAGAGTTAGTAGACTTATAAGGGAGCACTGCGTTGTTTTCGTTAATTGGTTCATAGTTGTTTGCGCAGAGAGGGCGGTCAATTACGTGTGGTAACCGATTAAATTCACAATCACGGGCTCCAAAGAGCCTTGCTGCTGTAGTTTATGGTTTTCATAGCTGTTTGCGGCAGAGAGTTCTGCTGTTTTATTATGATGGCCGGGTTGAACTAACAATATTGGTTTGTATTTGGTGCAGTCCATTCGGATGGTTTGAGTTTCGTATAATAGTGGATTTGTTCGTTGGTATTCCAGGCTTCGCCGTGGTTCGATGGTACTCCAGGTTTCATTACAGTATAATGAAATTCTATTGAATTGTTGTCCAATGATTGTGGCGTAAATCCTCCCTTAATAAGGTTGCCATAACAACAAGTGTATAATCCTTTCTGTAAGGACTGCATAATTCATTAAATTGATGCCAATACACTTTAAGTCATTTGACCATAATTAAGCAAGATCGTGACTCAGTGAAAAGGAATGAAGCTATCAGTTTAATGACTGATACACCTAAAGACAGTTCAAGGAGAAGGGAATTTGAGGCGGATATAGAGGAGATTGCTGTCAAATTAGGGAGATTGTCCCTAACGCCAGCACCCCTGCCATCATTAGTGGTATTAGAGCCATCAACTGACATTGAATTGAATCTCAGGAGCAGGAGAAGGATGGATTTCAGAGTTGGAAGAGGACTAGGATGTGGTGGAAGAGGACGGCCTGTTGCAAATGTTGAAATAATGGAAAGCATAGAAGAGCTGCGAGCTAGATTGGATGCGTTAACCTCAGACAGAAACATAGATTATGGAGATGTCAGTGAGCTCGAAATTGAAGCTACAGAGGAGGAAGCTGTATAGGTTACTACTGAGATGAGGTTCTTTCAGTCAGTGTTGAAATCCACAGCCAGGCCATGGAACCAATTAGTGTCGGTATACCAAGGAGGACTGAATCCAGAAGAATTGATCGACTGGATTAATAGCATGGAGAAATTCTTCGATTATGAAGAAATGGAAGATGAGAAGAAAGTAAAGTTTGCTGTCACCAAATTAATAGGCCATGCAACGCTTTGGTGGAATGGTGTGCAGGCGGAAAGGAGGAGACTTGGTAAGCAGCCAATCAAGAATTGGAGCAGAATGGTAGCAAAGTTAAAAGGCAAATTTTTGCCTAGTAATTATCAACAAACATTGTTTAGACAAATGCAAAATCTTAGACAGAGAGCTTTGACAGTAAAAGAATACACAAAAGAGTTCTATAAGGTGAGCATAAGAGCTGGAGAAGCCCAAAACACAGATGAGAAAGTGGCTAGATATATGAATGGCCTCAGGATGGACATTCAGGATGAGATAAGTCTACTGTCTCCTAAAACAGTAGAGGAAGCTTATCAGATAGCGCTGAAAGCTGAGGAAAAACTCACAAGGAAGCAGTCTGCCAGAGGGAGAGGGACTTTCAGAGGAAAAGAAAGTCAAGGTGGTAGTGGAAGATCTACAGCACTTGCAGAAGGAGCTAGCAGTAGCTCAACCCAGCATGCATCCACAGGAGGTGATGCAAGAGGCAGAGGGAGTTTTTCCAGAGGAAGAGGCAGAGAAGGAGGCAGATAAATAAGATGTTACAGATACAATAAGCTGGGATATAGAACTTTTGAGTGCCCAGAAAGTGCAGAAATAAAGCAGAGGAATGCAATTGTGGCTCCAGCTGAGGAAGAGGCACCAGTGGAAATAGTAACAGAAGAAGTGAATACACCAGAAAGAGGAGAGTCTTTGGTACTTAATAAAGTTTTACCTAAACCAGCAAAGGAAATAGCTGAATTGCCACAAAGGAAGGCTTTATTCAGGATAGTGTGTAAAGTCCAAGGAAAATGTTGCCAGATGATCATTGATAGTGGCAGCACTGATAATCTGGTTTCTACAGAAGTAGTGGAGAAATTGAAGCTGAGGACAATGAAGCATCCAACACCTTATAAAGTGTCATGGCTGAAAAAGGGGCATCAACTGTTGGTAAGTGAACAGTGTGAAGTGGAATTTCAAGTGGGCAAGTACAAAGATAAAATTGTTTGTGATGTGATGCCTATGGACATATGTCACATATTTCTTGGAAGACCCTGGCAATATGACAAAGCAGCCATGCATGACGGGAAGAGAAACACCTACAAGTTTGGAAAGGATGGTGTCAATCATACATTGTTGCCTTTGCAGGAAGATGTACCAGGCCAGAAGACTGATTCAAAAACTCTATTATTTGGAGGAAAGGAGTACTTGGAGCAGATGATGGATGTACAAAAGGCTGTTCAGATCAATGATGAGATAGCAAGATCTCAGAAGGAGATGAAGACGAAGGAGTCTAATCAAGATGTTGGTATAGAAAGAAAAGGACCAGCTGATGATTGGTCAAGCACTGGTGAAGGTATGGAAAGTTGTGTGAAGTTTCCAAAATCTACTCCTAATGAAGTTATTGAATTGTACAGGAAACTAGATCTTCAGAGAAGAGAACTGGAGAGACATAGGACGTATCCACAGGTTAATTTGCTGAGGAAACAAGGCAGGGAAGTTTTCATGAAGGACAGTCATGAAGCAGAAGATGGTAAGAAGGCGAGACTAGCTGACAATCTCATGGTGAATATAAATCAGCATGCTGAAATATTGCCAGAGAAAGCTGAGGAGAAAGTCAGTGAAAAAATTTTAGGTCCTAAAAAAGACTTGAAGCTGCAGAGAGAAAAGTTGGTGACTGAATCGAAAAATAAGACCAGTGGGTCTTGTGATTTTAATGCTAACAATTTAATTGTGTTTACAAGTGTTGAGCCAAAGTATGTTACAGAGGGACAGGAAGCTTGGGAGGTAGCAACATCTATGGCGGCAGCGGCAACAACATCTATGGTAGCAGTTGAATTAACAGAAATTGGGAACAACAGTAGTAAGTTGGACATAGAAATTGAAGAAATATGGCAGGTGATGATGCAACAATCCAAATGGAGGAAAATAGAAATAGCAGCAAGCAAGTTCAATCAGAACTTGAACCTGATTGGCAGAAAGAAGAAAATGGAGGAAAGGACAACAGAAATGCAGCGGCAGCAAAGGAATAAAGCATTTGGATGGTTGCAGAACAAAGTATGGGATCCAGGAAGATCAAGACCACAAACCACATGATCAGGAGACCATGAATTTTCTACCTTGGGAGTCTGATGTAGGAGCATGTGACTCAGAAGGGAAAAAATCTTTTGATTTATTCCAAAAATCAAAAAGAAAATCTACAGGCAAGGAGTGGGATCCTTTGCCTGCTGTTTCTATGTTTTTTTAAGTTAAAAATTAGGAACTAGATAAGGAATAAAAGCATGCCATCTTTTTCTAGTTAGATTTATCATAAAGCAGGATAGACTAGTTGTTAAAAAAAAAAACAAAGAAAAGCTCCAATTTGCTATGTAAGTCTACTTTTGTAATAATGCAACTATTGATATGAATAAAAGGAGAAACTAACCTCCATGCTTGGAGAGGAGGCGAGCTCAAGACTTTGATGAAGAACACTCTCTCATTGTATGACAACCGAGTTTAATAGAATCTACCAGCTCCACGAATTAGAGGAGGATTTTAATTTAGAGTGTATGTTGTTCAGTGCATTGCGCTATTAAAGTTGAGATTGTGTATCCTTCAGACGGTTAGAGGCAGAGTATAGGCGAGGTTCAGTAATACTTTTACCCTCATACAAATAGTTGCGTATTGTTTGTTTAGACAACGTAAATTTAATTGATTGTTGTGGAACGATTCTATGACAACGGCATGATTTCCTTGTAAATTTATAGGCTGTGCATATAACCTGTTAGGCTGCGCGTATTGGGCATAGGTCTCATGCTTGTGTATACCGTGGCACGATTCTGCCCTTTATAACTTACCGTGTGCATGAATTGTCAACACATACTGTGCAGAGGCGTATATATTTATGGTATGGTGCGATGTGAATCATATGCTAAATCCTTTATGCATTGATATAGCTGTGTGCGTATTGATATATTTTACATTGATTCTATAGCTGGGTGTATTGCTGTGCACATTTTTATATGTCGCTATGGATTATATTATATTGTAATTTCCCATTATTATGTGTCGTGCGCATATGTATATGCTGGGTGCTTGGTAATATAATTATTGCAGGGTAGTTTCCTATACTCCTCATCCATAGCTGTGTGTACAGGTGATAATTGAATTCAATCTGGCTTAATTTGAGAGACTTATGAACTTTCACAAGGGAATGAAATTATTAGTTTAATGACTGGTGATCTCAGAGGAAATCCAAGAGAGAGACAGGCGGATATTGAAGATATTTCAATCAAATTGGAGAGACTATCATTAGAGCCAGCAAGCGGTCCATCAAAAAGTTGGAGTAGTTGTGCAATGTCACACAGAAAAAATTGGGGAAATTATTATTTTGCATTCCAAAATTCCTTAAGTGTTTTGTTTCATTATGAAATTCATCATTTTTAACTCATGTCATATTACCACACAACTTAATGGTTATGTTGCATTGCAATGTTCAATAAGGAAGATATTGGATTATAATTTTTATAGGGTTTTGTTGCATTTGCAATATTCCTCAATGGTTTTGTTGCATTATGGCATTCAACTTAATTGGCTTACAATGAATTGCTACATTCCTCAATGGTTGTGTTGCATTCTTACATTCATTAAAGGTTGTGTCACATTGCAATGTTCATCTTGGTTGACTTGTGCCGCATTTCAAATGTTCATCAATGGTGATGTCACATTACATCATTCGATAAGCATTGTGTAAACAAAAGTCAACCAAAATTGTCTACATACTATAGTCAACAATTGTTAACCAACCAAAGATGTCCATATTCAATCTACAATCGACAATAGTAAACCATTAAGAACCATGATGAACGAAAGTCAACTATTTTCAACAATAACGAGTCATAGTCAAATACAATCAATATTTTTCAACCATAGTCAACAATGATCAACATTGTCAATGTGGTCTACTATAGTAAACCATATTTAACCATTGTCAACCATAATCCACCATGGTCAGTTGTAGTTTCCATAGTCAAGCATAGTTAATCATGGTTAATAAAAGTCAACCAAAGTTAAATATGGTCACGCATGGACAAACATAGTGATTTAGTATTTAACCATAGTAGAAAATGGTCACCCATAGTTGAAACTTGGTCAATATAGGCAACCATGATTAACCATATTCAACCATGGTCAAACATGGTTCATCATACTCAAACATGGTGAACCATAGCCAACCATAGTTAATCATAGTCAAACATAATGAAATATGGTTGAAACTATAGTTAAACATGGTGAACGATATGCAAACATAGTCAACCATGATTGAACATGGTCAACCATAGCCGCATAATTCACATACACTTAACTAGTGATCTACTCCAATTGGGAATGACTAACAAGGTAAAATTTGTTAACATAAATCGTATCTATCTTAGGGCTTGTTGGAAGAACTTTGTGGTTTTTCTCAACATGACATCAATTTTTTACTTAGAAAAAACCCCCAGTACTATTTTTGTTTTCAACATATGATGGAGGTAAAAGTAGCATGAGGTCCCTCCTTTTATCTTGGATAAATAAACCTTCATGGATTTTTTAGTACATTTTTTCCCCTTTACTTGCATTTTTTGCTTCTTTAGCTTGTCTTGATTCTTATTCTTTGAAACTTAATAGACTCTTCAAATAATCACTTTGGTATTTTCCTAAGCCTCCCAACAAATTGTTTGAAACAAAGAAAAAATTCTAAAAAATTGTGCAAACTTCCCTTTCACTTCACACAAAACTTTGTTTCCATGCAAAATGTCACACCTAAAACAATTTTCTTTGTGACACAACACCTCTCACACCTGATAAATATTTAGTTGCAACATATGGAATTCCTTTAAATTTTCTTCAATCACAACAAAGGAAAAGTCCAACCAAAATATTTTCATCCTTTTCTTTATCTCCTGGAAAATGTTTTCTGTAATGTGCCATATCCCAAGGAAGTATCATGTACCTACATTTTATTGCAATAATCAAAAGTTTTCACTTGCTCAATCAAAGTCTACTTTTGTGTGATACATTGCACTTCCTAGATATTTCCATCTCCTGGAACTTCACAAAGATAATTGCTTGCTTGCACCAATTCACACCTAAAAATACTTTATTCGGGATATAGTGCATTACGCCTAAGTTGACTTCACCAAACTTTACTTGTATGTGATACATTGCATTGCACCAAAATTTACTTTTATTTGCTACAACCACATTAAATTTTTCTTTTATTTGTTATACCATACATTCATAAGTTTTTCCCTCTTCTAATGTATCACAAATAAAATTGTTTACTTGCACCAAAATTGACTTTACCCATGAACCATCACACCACACCAAAGATTTCTTTCTTTCAATACATCACATTGCAGTAAAGCATACTTCTATGCATTCATTACAATGTACCGAATTTCAATGTACCAAATTTTACTTTAATTTTATACATAACATTGCACAAAAATTACTTTCCTATGGTACATTGCAATGCACAAAAATGTGCTTTTGTTCACTACATTGCATCACTTCAATGTTCACTTCCTTGCACTACAATGCATTAACCCAAGTCTAAAAGAGGCTTGACACACATTAAACCAAATCTTTTCTTAATTGCAATGCATTTCAAATTGAAGTGTGCATAAATTATATAATGACGTACTTCTTGCACCTTCAACGGTAATTGCTAGTTATATTATGTTTTTTTTGGTGTACTTATATTGCGTATTGAGGGAGAAACATGGTATTATTTTAACTTAAGTTTCGCAAGAATTAGAAGAGACATGTGACCTTGCACAATGTAAGTGGCACTAGAAATACTATAATGGATAAGCTTATCATCAACCACCTAAACACAATGACGCCAAAATTTGTAGAGACAGTGGTTTCTAGAACACAAGTATATATACATTTAGAAGAGTTTTCTATGTTTATCATTATGTTTTCAATAATAGAATTAAATTGCACTCGCTTATGTTAATTGTTTGTATATTAAAACATTACCTCATATTAAATTGTTTCTTATTTCATGTTTTTATGCCTTGTTGCAAAGAACAATGCTTACATTTTTGACATGTTATTATTGCATTGACAAGGTGTTACAAATTTGTACCAAGAATAGTTAAATCTCTTATTTTCAAAAATGATGCTAATATATTTCATAGGTTTATTATTGCATGGCCAAGGGTGCTACATGTTGGTATTAATGCAATATTCAAAGCTTTTGAAGTGTTTATTATCACATGTCCAAGAGTATTACACATTGGTTTCAAAGCCATATTTAAATGATTTGGGTCTAATACTTCATGCTTAATAAGTTTGCAATCGATTATTAATGACATATGAACTTTATTGATTATATATGCATAAGGTGACTCTTTTGTGGGTGTGTGCATAATGAAGAATGAAACCATTGTTATTGTTAGATCCCAATAAAACTCTCTTCTTAGGGATTTGTAGATAAGGAAAGTTTATAGAGTTTAATGGAAATGTTAAGGTAGAATTAGTAGAATCTTGGTTAATTAATATTAATATTGTCTAGGGTTGAAAAATCAAAGGTAATCAAAATATTTGTTTGATAATTTTCTATTTCAAGAAAAATGCCAAGACATAGGAACTTTTTTAGCTACAATTGTATGGGAATTATTTGAGGAACAATTCTATGGAAATATATGTCATATCGTTATCTCCTTATCCAACAAATGGAATCCACTTCTTGACATAGGGTAAGCTCACAATGGCAAAGTATGAAGTGAGATTTATGGAGTTGTTGACGTAGGTGGATTGCCTTGTTTTAAAAAAGTCTAGGGCAAGTTGATCTTTATGTGGATCCAATCCCTTCATTGCCACGTGGTGTTAGAGTATTAGACAACATTGGATTTCTTAAAACCAACAAATTCTAATGCATTGTGCTTTCAATTTGCTTTTACACTCTAGTAATCCACAATCACCATTCTATCTTATAAATAGGTGATCTGACAACTTTCCCATTCATGATATCAATAAAACTTCATTTGTGTCTTTTCACATCATTGGTCCCATGATGTTCATGATGTGTTCTTTGTCAAAAGGCAGAAAATTATAGAGTGAGATTGTATTGGGCATAATTTATAATAGTAATATAGCTTTTCAATTTATTTATGAATGTTTCCCTTTCAAAGGGTTTTACTAAGTAAATTTTCTTGTCTTTATTTTTAATCCATGTGTAAGCTATTAATATTTGGTGTTTGACCCTTATATTTTCCCATCTATTAATTTCTAGTATGGTATCAAAGCTACAATTACAAATTTAACTTCTAATTTGATCAAGGCTAAGGTAGCTTGTGATAACTATGAAATATTTTCAAGTGCATGTTCAAATTTTATCGTTTGTTTGCATCATCAAGCTTAGTAACATGCTTGAGTATCTAAAAACTAAAATCAAACCTACAAAAACCCCATTATTATCTCTTGAATATACTAGGTTGTTGTTTGTTTTAATAAATTATGAGCATCTTAAATAAGATATGGTCACTTTATTGGTCCCTAAACATTCATTTCAACTAGGTTTGCCTTCTGTTCCATCAAAAATGGCCTTTATTGTCTTGATACTAGAATTTCAACAAGTCATGGTTGTCCATTTTGAAAGTAGTAAAACTCTTTTTTAACAAATAATATTATTCTGATGCATTCTTGATTTTTTTTACTTCTTTAGTGGTTTTTTGGCAAGTTTTTTACAGAGAACTTTATTCTAGTTCTCGAGTTGAGAGGCCCTTGTCTAGTGTTTCCAATTGATTCATCGGTGCCCTTTTCTATCTTGGGCTTGACGCCTTCAATTCTTGGTTCTAGGCCTATGATATTCCATTATGGTTCTCTTACCTTGGATCACAAGCTCCTCTTGTTGCCACAATAAAATCCATGATTAACACTCTTTTTCTAGTCAACACCCTTTGCCTTAAGCTCTTAGTTGTTGTCATTGCATAGAACCACAATCCTTTGTTCATTGCCACAAGCAACCCTAGGGTTCCCATCCTTGGGGGAAATTACATCCATTAGTGTTTTCCTTTTGTAAATGGGTCTTCCTTCCCTTCCCTCGAAGACCATACCAGGAGGGCATTACCCCCTACTTTGTATATCATGCTACCCACACAACATTTTGACCACTATAAGTACACCAATATCCCTCCACCTCCACCAAGATATAACCCTTCACTACTATATAGATTCTTCTTCCACATGTGAATTACTCAAGAGATTGACACATAAATGAACTACCATGTAGCCTTCTACCATGTTATAGTATTGCACCAACAATACCATGTGGATTTTCCATGTACTCTACCATATTGACAACATCACAGCATGCTAGCACTTACACAACCAACTTGCAGAATCAATATGTTGCATCAATAGCTTGGAGGAACCCCTCCATTTGCATATCAATTTTGAAAGGTGACTTTTAAATATTAGATATATTTCTCATCCTAGATATGTTTTCATGTAGTTTTTACTATGTAGTTTCTTATGCTCTCTACAATATACCAATTGGTTTCTATAAACTTTATTATTGAGTGCTACATTTTTTTCCATTATATCAGAAAACCCATGCTTAGTAATTATTTTTGTAACTTAAAGAGCATTAAACATTTTTTCCCGTGTTGTTTTTTAATTTCATATCATATCTTAATAAAAATACTTTATTTTTTACTACTTTCAAGTAGTTCATTATGTTTATACTCTCATATCCATATAATTTAGGTTTATAATTATGGGTAAACTAAATGAGATCAACATAACCACTATATAGATTATTCATGGGGATCATATATGGAAGGCTTATTTTAGACATCATTACTTTGGGAAAAGATGTGTTCCGTTAAATCCCCTTAATAAATTTAAGTGGGATAGTAAAAATGATGAAGCTAGCATTCTTTGTGCCATGTCCATCTTTTAAGATATTAAGTTTCATATTCAAGGGATCAAAAATTCTCACGAACTTAAACAAATTAAGTGATTGTTTGGTAAACAAGTTCATTAGCTTGAGAATGAGCTTATTGCTTTGGATCTTGTTAATTTTGGTCAAATTGAAGATTTCATCTTAGAGATTAAGATTTTGAAACATTTTCTTGCTTATTATAGTAAGAAAAAGCTTGATGATACTTGTTATACTTTCTAAACTTGGTGAATTATATTTTGGCTTTGTTTTTGTTTTTTTACCTAATGAAAGAAACTTTAAAACTACTTATAATAAGCTTAGTTATGAATAATCTTGTGAGTAGTTACATAACAAAAAGATAAGCAATTGGTATCATTTTTGCATATCAAGAACAAATCCTTTGAAGTGCAATAAAATCAAAGCATAAGAAGAACAAAACGAATAGGGATTCCAAACCAAATCACTTTTCCATTATTAAACAAGGAAAAAGGCCCTAAGGAAAGACGTTCAATTTTAAACAAGGAAAAAGGCCCTAAGGAAAGACGTTGTTCAACATTATATGTGTGGCTAGAAGACTAAAATTTTTAATTTAACCACTGAAGTAGCACAACATGAAACTTGACCCTCCTTCTTTTAAAGTTTATTCTTTTTTATTCTTCTTTTTAATCTTATTCCCTTTTTTTTATCTTGCCTACAACATCAATGCAAAAATTTCGTATCTTATGTATACGATTAAGATTTTAAATTTGAGAACCTCTTATCATGTGGCTCAGGATAAAGTCATATTTTTTATTCTTGATTATTGCAACACTAGCAATATATTTGCTATTTAAAAAAATAAAAAATAAAAAATAAATATATAAAATAATAATAAATTTAAAAATAATAATAAGAAATAAAATATTATATAAATTAACTTTACTAAAAATCTCGCTATTAATTTTTAACATGGTTAACATTAATTAAATTTTATAAATAAAATAAAATATTATTAAGTTGTTTATAATTTTTTAATTGTTAATTATTTATTTATTTTTTGTAAGTTTGGTGGTATCTTTTTATTAATTTTCAAAAATAAAGTAGGTTACATTTATATGTTTGAATGTTAAGTGGCCTCAACCTTCCCTAAGGGAAACCAAGTCTGTTGGTCACCTAACCACAAAATATGTCATCCAAAAACAAAAAATAATGATTCTAACTAGCCACGCTATGTATGTCTAAAAGTCTTTGTTCTTCCTATTTGCTAAATATCTGTAAACATAACTACCCATATGCCTGAAAACTTAAAATTGTTTCATACAAAACTATAATCAGAGATGCATTATCGCTACTCATCATTAGTTGAATCCACCGATGCAGTGTCCTTCACGATGGAACCTGGAAGATCAGTGTGGGGAATACAGGGGATGTGTTGCTCTATGCAGATGAGCCGACCATTCTGTTGTTGTAATTGAAATTAGATCTTTTGAAACTCTTTGGTATAATCCGGGAGTCCATGGGAGGGAAAAATGCATATCAGGAGGAAATTGCTCTAAGGCTTTAGCCATAATGCTCTTCATCATCCAAAACAAATGGATTGTCTGCGTATATTGAGATGATCTTTCACGATTGTGGCCTAAGTCTGGAATCAAAGTTTGTCAATCATCTAAATCAATTTTAAAATCATCCTTAGTTTGTTGGATCTCTACTTCCCAATTTGCAATAAATTGCTTGATCAGATTGGAATTAGTAGAATGATAATCCTGAGCAACTTACTGTATAACACGGGAGGTCAACTTGCGCCCACGCCCTATCCCCCAGAAGAACTGGGTTGACTTGTCTAAGAAGGGGAGGCCTTCCTCTGCTTCCCATGACCACATCCCCCACGACCATTCCTTCCTTTACTAGAGGCACAAACCATGATTCAGCTTCTTCTAATAAGATGTTTACTTGTGTCAATCTCTAGAGGTCAACCCAAACATGGTCATAGCTTAGAAGCATGACGTTGCCAAGGGTTGCTCCGGATCTGTAGACCTGTCAAAGAAATTTCAAACAAAACCAACCAAGTAAGGAACCAACTACTAATCATATTGTTAATCGACTGCTAACACAGTTTTACTTGCCCACTTCTATCATTGTTCCACCAAGGCCCACTGATGGGCCTAAACTAACTAACAACACCATCCACAGTCAAGACCACTAAATTGTCCATGTTGAGTCTCATAATTTTCCGAATCAACCAACAAAACATTATACGAATAAAAGAAAAAGAATTTGAGTCGACAACTACCCCTTGCCCGCAACCCACAAACACCCTTACATCAAAACCATATGCAGTGAGCCCGGGCTGCAAAAACCAAACCAACTTGTCCAAAAGCAAGCCTACTTTAACAGGAATTAAGCCAAGAGATGCCCCTTGACCAGGATTGTCCCACAATCAGACGAGAGATTCAAATACGACATACCCTATCCCATAGGTCAAGATTGTCCCTAAAGAGTTCCAAAAGGGCTCCCCAAACCATGACCCTATATCGACTAATGTCGGGACAAAGAATATAGACAATTGTGGCTCAAATTCGAGCCCGCACCAAGTCAAAATACCCTAGAACTAGACAAAATTTTCCATGGACCCAAACCCTTACAGTTCCATAATTACCCAAGCAAGGAGTACCATGACATACAAAACAGTCCCCTAGCCAAACCTTGCAAGAGCCCATGCAAGACAACCGAATCCCATACAACATAGACACCAAGACATACAATTCTAAAGACTCAACGCAAACCAAAAACCATACGATGTCATGGTCCAGGAAATTTCAATTCGAGCCCCACCAAACCACAGTACCATGCATCTCATAGACCAGAGGGCAGATGCACTAATCCATACATGCAGAGGAAGCCAAATTAAGAGTGGGGACATACCAGTGGTTGCTTCCAAGACCTGGAGTAGACGAAGACCTCGAATTTTCTAGAACGACCAGCCCAGAGCAAATCCACAGTAGACAGAGGGCGCATAACAACTTAACCAGCACAATGGAAGGAAACCTCACCTTAACGCCTGTTGTAATGGCTTTGTCACCTTCAATGCTGGCAATTAAGCTTCACATGCGCACTGCCACCTCTCCAAGTGCAACGTGCATACGGAGGGTGGTCATAAAAATATAAGAGATATGCATTAATCTATGGGCCAAAATGAGCCCATAGAACCAACTCACACTTCAACCGAGAGAATATGTTAAACTTTTAATTTAAATCTTATAAAAAAATAATTTTATATAATTTAATTATCATTAAAAAAAATAATATTTAAAATAAAATATTTATTTTAATAAATTTTATATATTATATTTCCTTTCAGATATAACATATACATAATCAAAACTAACACACGTACATTAATTTATGAAAAACTATAAATTATTATAGATGGCCATATACAAAAGACATATAATGAGAAAAAAACATTGAAACGTGCACCATAGTATGTACGGAAATTGTAATTAAAACTAAGGAAACATAAAATTCATCATATATTAAAGTCATCATTATAAGAAATTCAAGAACATGAGGATGATAGGGATTTCAAGCATTTATAATTTGAAAAATTATGTACCGAAATGTATGTTGCAGTGGTTGAAGAGTGGCCATATGTGTTATATTAGATACAGATGTTGCAGTGGTTGAAGAGTGGCCATATATGTTATATTAGATACAAATTTGGGAGGTAAAAACACATTAAGTGGAATTTTAATTAAAATTGTAAAAATGAATTGAATTTATTTTATATTTGTATATTATATATATTAATTAATATTTTTATTAACTTTCATCTTTTTTAAGCAGTAGTCTATAATGCGACTTTTTGAAAGCCTTTCCGGCGGTTTTTCCCGGTCAAAATCCGGCAGGAATTCATTGGAATCCAAGTTTGATAGCTAGTTTCTGCACAATCAATGGCTCCCAGGGGTTTTTCAGGGCGCTGAATCCAAATATTCTGTTAAAAAACCATTTTAACTGCTAAAAATGATTTAACCTCATTTCTTCCGCCGGATTCTGTCACCGGAATCTCCAAAAAGTCGCATTATAGACAACTCCATTTTTTAATGTTAAGAAGGATGTACAATAAATACATCAACATGATAGTGATAATGAATTTTGTGTGTATGGATATGAATCATGTATATGTATTATTAGATAAACATTGATAATAATATATTAGAATATACTAAATAAATGATTCCAAATAAAGTACATTTAATGGTATTACCATTAACATTAATATGAGTGGAATTTCTCTTTGGATGGGGGTGTTTGTGAAGGGATAGTGGGAGGAGTGTTCTCGTCATCTCACTAATTAACACAGTAGACGAACATGGTAGCACGCCCCTCGAGACATTATACCCCTTTCATGTAGTGGGCTTGAATTTACATCTGAATTTACCACTATGCAAAGGAGATAGTTAATCCCTACAAGGTTAAGTTGATAACAAGCCTGACATGTAGTACGATCATATCTCTACGATTTATGAGGAATCATACCAAGTCACAGATTGATCCAATCAATTCGTATTTTCCCACCATTTTATAGTTTAATTAGAAGTAGGTGGTGAACACTCCATTTGGAATTAACATCATGTGAATAATGAATTATTATGCCACTCTACAAATGGCTCGGATCTGGTATATTAACTTGGGAATGCGAGAATTTTGGCATCCCAAGGTATGGCATTGGCTCGTTATTATTGTTTGGATGGTAATTAAAATAATGTGTATTCTCTCTATTTGCTTTTTGGTGGGTTTGTTTGAAAATTTCATGGTTTCCTCGTAGGGGTTGTGCAATCCAAGCCAACTTAGCCAAGATATTTCCTTTGCTCCCCCCATAGCTTTCGCTATCACTTTTCCTTCTAAGTTGACTCAATCTCCTTGGGTTTCTTTGGTGCTCAAAACTCCATCTTCACTCCTTTTTTCAATGATTTTGTTGTTGTTTTAAAATTGTTTCTCATAGTTTCACCACCCCGATTAGATGGCCTCCACCTAGTTTCAACAACCCAAGGTGGCCTTCAAAAGGTGTCCTAGTCTAATTTCTCAATTCGCAAGATAAGATACCCCCCCAAAGGGTCAAGGCTTAATGTGGTGTATCTTATTGCCAAGTCCATGGACATTCACGGGCTCATAAGCAGGTGGAGAGCTTAGCATCCAAGTACCATGAGCTCGCATATCAACTAGTCCAAGATGAAATAGCCCAAGCAAAGCAAGAGTTGGCTCATGAGAGATGTGGAATTATAGATTCATAGGTCTTAGTGGAGGTGGAATATTGGGTCCCAAATGCAAAGCGCACCAGGGGTCGCTACATTGAATACATGTATACTGTGGATATTTACTAGAACTTATAATTTCTTCTTGGAAAAGCCTTAGTTGAGATAAATGAAGCAAAGGAAACCATCCTCCTAACCGTAGACGAGATGCAGTATCACATGATATATATGGATCGTAGGCTCAAACATTTAGAGAATAATTTCGACATCCCTTCTAATATTGGTTGCTCCCCATGCAGCAACAAGTAGCCCATTCAAGTCGAAGCCACTAATTCTAATAAGTTTGGATGATTACATTGCAAATGCTCTATTCTTCTACTTTTACATTTAATTTGTCTTGATCATTTTTTAGACTCTAATTATAAAACTCTCCCCTTGGCTAATGAAACGATTGTAATTTGTATTTGGTCTAGTTTCCCCAATGGAAAACCACAACAGACTTCAGACAACATACCTGTATATATCAAGAATTAACCTTCTCCTAGATCCTAGGAAAAGCCACAAATAACCAAGAAAAGGCTTATGTAGTATGTCAAGGAATCAAGCAAGCAATCACTTTTAGTATATCATGGGAGACTCTGCTCTTATTATCAAACATATTCTTTTTGCCACTCTTTCTTTAGATTCCAGACTCAATTTACCTTTCAAAAATATCTATCTAGCTCTAAGTTTCGTTCAAGCTTTTAAGCCCTTCATGTCCTAATAAAAACAACCAAAGAGTTGATGAATTAGCAAAGTCAATCATAAAAAGTGAGGAAGGAACATTAAGAATGAATGGGACGAGAGTTCATTTCCCAATCCCTTGAATTTGGCACACATAGCAAGTGTCTGCCTTGATCACCTGGGAATGTTGTGGCTCGCATGGACTGACAGCATGCAACTTTCACACATTAAATCAATTACTCATCATCTCCATTTACTCCTCCTTCACTTAACAAATGTCGAAAAGTATTATGTGTATTTGGCCATTTCAGGTGAGAAATTTGTTACAGCGCCTTCATAGTAGGTTAAATCGATGTTGCCTGATCAACCATGCTTTATTACCTCTTTGTTCTTGAATACCCCTGTGAATTGGTGGGGATGAAAGGCATATTTCTCTATATTGGTTGGTTTTATTGCTTGGCTCAGCCCTCCAAACAACCGCAAGCCTTGTTTTCGCCTTATTATTGACACCCTTTGAGAATTTGGGGGAAGCAAGGTGTTCTTTGGATTGGTTATCGATATTGCTTGGCCTAGTCCTCTAAACAAAACTAGAGTAACAGGAACATACACATAGGTTAATAGGATTGTTGGTTCAGAGTGTGCTATATGGAATTATTATTGAGAGTGGCAGAGCATAGTCAGACAGACAGAAAGGAAAAGAAAAAGAAAAATCCCTCTATTGAAATCTTTGATTTCCAATATAATATGGCTCATCTTCAAATGCAACACTCTCAACTACTCAGCCAATTTTCCACCACATTTGACATATTGATAAGTTAGTGACAACAACTTCCAAGGATGGAGGATGAAATTAGCTTACTTAGGAGTCAAATTGAGGAATTGAAATTCATTGGCCAACATAGTACTCATTCGCAATCCTCTATAAATTTTGTTTGCTCTCCTTCGATTTATCTTCCTAATTTAAATGAAGAAGCTCCTCATTTTCAGCTTGTTACCACAAAATCTAGTATTCCTTAGAGACGGAAACCCTACAAGACAAGACGTTAGACTAAGTGTTAATGATGGGGTAGAGGCTCAATGTCACTTGAGCCAAAACCCCCTTTTCTTTACATATTTTCATCGATGGGAGGAGTCCCAGTAGGATAGGATCACCTATGAAAGGTATACTAAGGTTAAGGTATAAGGTGATAGGCTAGAATCTCTTAAGAAAGACTCAAATTTCAGGTGTAAGGATTCACTAAGAAGCAATATTCTTTCTATGAGAGACCTAAAAAGGCAATGCACAAAACCTAGGGTTCTTTGATTTTGCTTGAGTGTTGGAACTCCCAAGGTCAAGGCAATAGGATAAAATCATTCTGAAGCCTTATACTTCAACAAGTACAAATTTCATACAACCTTCAAGTTGAGGAAGAGAATCTAGGGTTTCCCTATTAACACATAGGGAAAGAAATTTTATGGAGAAAACTTAAGTGGATGCACATCAAATTTATAGGTTAAGTAGCCAAAATCCTCCACTTTATGTTTAGGCTCTCAAGCCTCCATAAAACCTCTCCTGAAATATTTCGCTCTGAGCCCTAGTTTAACATCTTATCCTTAAAAGGATTGAATTTGAGAAGAGAAATTTATGGAGAAAATTTAAGATTGATCACCATAGACTTGGATGAGTGCCTTGTCCTTTGGGCATATGGATTCAAGGATGCTCTAGATAATCCAAATTCATTTCAAAGGAGACCAAAATTTGATGCCCTAGTTATCAAGATTCCAACATTTACCCACTTAATGATAAATGAAGTTTATTGGAAGAGATTTAAAAGATTCACCAAAAGGAACATTCATTACATGTTATGCATGAGTAAAATATGTAACATTCATCTAGATAGCCTTAAATATTTATTTTCAACAAATTAGGGAACAAATTAGCATATTCTAGAAGCAATAGTTCCATATATTAGACATTCAAAATGATAATATTAAAAAAAAAAAAAAAAAAAAAAAAAAAAACTTACAAGATAGCATGCAATATATCCATCCATTTTCCAGACAATCCAAATTTAGCTTCCACACATCAAAATGCATTCTCACAACCTCCACTAGCCACAAAGAAACAAATGGGAGTTCCTCTAAGAGGTGTGAAATCTCCAAGTGTGATGATGATTGATTAGAATGAAGTGATAAAAATATATATATGAGTCCTACTAAATCGATTTATTAGGACTCATGTATATTTGAGATCACTTCATTGTGATTAATCATAGAGGGTCAGGTTGTAGTGCACCAAAGAGGACATAAAGAATTAACCTTCTCCTGGAGCCTAAGCAAAGCCACAAATAACCAAGCAAAGGCTTATGTAGTATTTCAAGGAATCAAACAAACAGTCACTTTTAGTATATCATGGGAGACTTTGCTCTTATTATCAAGCATATTCACTATGGCACTCTTCCTTTATATTATAGACTCAATTTACCTTTCAAAAATATCTATCTAGCTCTATGTTTTGTTCCAAGATCTGATGCCCTTCATGTCCTAATACAAAACAATCAAAGTGTGGATGAATTAGCAAACACAATCATAAGAGGTGAGGAAGGCACATTAAGAATGAATGGGACGAGACTTAATTTCCCAATCCCTTGAATTTGGCACACATGGCAAGTGTTTTCCTCGATCACTTGGCAACGTTATGGCTCGCATGGATCGACAACATGCAAATTTCACAAATTAAATCAATCACTCATAATCTACTCCTCCTTCAATTAATGAATGTCGAAAAGTATTATGTGTATCTAGGCATTTTGGGTGAGCAATTTTTTATAGCGCCTTCATAGTAAGTTAAATAGATGTTTCCTGATCAACCATGTTCTATTACCTCTTTGTTCTTGAATACCCCTACAAATTGGTGGGAGGAAAGGCATATTTTTCTAGCTTGGTTGGTTTTATTGCTTGGCTCGACCCTCCAAAAAACCACAATCCTTGTTGTCGCCTTATTCTTGACATCCTTTGAGAATTGGGGGGAAGCAAGGTGTTCTTTAGATTGGTTATCGATATTGATTGGCCCAATCCTCTACACAACACTAAAGTAACAGGAACAAACACATAGGTTAATAGGATTGTTGGTTAAGAGTGTGCTACATGGAATTTCTATTGAGAATGGTGGAGCATAGTCAAACAAACAGAAAGAAAAAAAAATGTTTTTCCTCTATTGAAATCTTTCATTTCCAAGATAATATGGCCCATCTTCAAATGCAACATTCTCAACTAGTAAGCCAATTTTCCACCACATTTTACATATTGATAAGTTAGAGACAACAACTTCAAAGGATGGAGGATGAAATTATCTTACTTAGGAGTCAAATTGAAGAATTCAAGTTCCCTGGCTAGCATAGTACTCAGCCTCACTCCTCTACAATTTTTTTTACTCTCCTCCTCTTTATCTTCATAATTTAAATGAAGAAGCTCCTCCTTTTTAGCTTGTTACCACAAAATCTAGTAGGCCTTGGAGAGAGAAACCCTAAAAGACAAGACACTAGACTAAGTGCTAATGATGGGGTAGAGGCTCAATGTCACCTGAGCCAAAGCTCCCTGTTCTTTACAGATTTTCATCAATGGGAGGAGTCCCAGTAGGATAGGATCACCTATGAAAGGTATACTGAGGTTAAGGTATAAGGTGATAGGCTAGAATCTCTTAAGAAAGACTTAAATTTCAAGTGTAAGGCTTCACTAAGAAGCAATATGCTTTCTATAAGAGACCTAAAAAAATAATGCACAATACCTAGGGTTTATTGATTTTTCTTGAGTGTTGGAATTCCCAAGGTCAAGGAAATAGGACAAAATGATTCTTAATCTATACTTCAACAAGTACAAAGTTCATACAACCTTCAAGAAGTCCGTCAAGTTGAGGAAGAGAAATTAGGGTTTCCCTCTTAACATATGGGCAAGAGATTTTACGGAGAAAACTTAAGTGGATGCCCACCAAATTTATAGGTCAAGTAACCAAGACCCTCCGCCTGATATTTAGGCTCTCAAGCCTCCATAAAACATCTCCCCAAAGATTTCACTCTAAGCCCTAGTTTGACATCCTAGCCTTAAAAGGATTGAATTTGAGAAGATAAATTTATGGAGAAAAGTTAAGATTGATCACCATGGACTTGGACCAGTGCCTTGTCCTTTGGGCATATGGAGTCAAGGATGATCTAAATAAGCCAAATTCATTTCAAAGGAGGCCAAAATTTGATGCCCTATGTATCAAGATTCCAAAATTTACCCACTCAATGACAAATGGAGTTTCTTGGGAGAGATTTAAAAGATTCACCAATAAGAACATGTATCACATGTCATGCATGAGTAACATATGTAACATTCATCTATATATCCTTCAATATTTGTTTTCAACAAATTAGGGAACAAAATAGCATATTATAGAAGCAATAGTTTCGTATATTAGACATTTAAAATGATAATATTTAAAAAAGAGAGCTTACAAGATAGCATGCAATATATCTATCCATTTGCCAAAGAAACAGCTCCAAGGACAATCCAGAGTTAACTTCCACACATCAAAATGCACTCCCACTGTCTCCACTAGCCATAAAGAAACAACTCCAAAGACAATCCATATTTAGCTTCCACACATCAAATGTATTTCCACGGTCTCCACTAGCCACAAAGAAACAAATGGGAGTTCCTCTAAGGTCTGGAATCTCCAAGTGTGATGATGATTGATCACAATGAAGTGATCTCAAATAGACACGAGTCCTACTAAATCGATTTAGTAGGACTCGTGTCTATTTGAGATCATTTCATTTTGATCAATCATCATCACACTTGGATATTGGAACCTCTTAGAGGAACTCACATTTGTTTCTTTGTGTCTAGTGGAGACTCTGGGAATGCATTTTGATGTGTGGAAGCTAAATTTGAATTGTCTTTGGAGTTATTTCTTTGGAAAATGGATGGATATATTTTATGTAATCTTGTAAGCTCTTTTTTTTTAATATTATCATTTTGAATGTCTAATATATGGAACTATTACTTATATATTATGCTAATTTGTGCCCTAATTTGTTAAAATTAAATTTTGAAGGCTATCTAGATGAATGTTACAAAATCTTGATACCTAGGGCATCAAATTTTGGCTTCCTTAGAAAAAAATTTGGCTTATCTAGAGCATCCTTGACTCCATATTCCCAAAGGACAAGGCACTAGTCCAAGTCCTTGGTGATCGACCTTAAATCATCTCCATAAATTTATTGCCCTAGTTGTTGCCCTAAGAGGGAAACCTTAATATCTTCTCCCTCAACGTGAGGGCTCTCTTGAAGGCTTCATGAGCCTTGTAATTATTGGAATTCATCACAATAAACCTTTTTCTCTTTGGTCTCGAACTTTGGAACTCCCATTATTATCAAAAACCTACATCTTGAGCCTTGTTTTCTAGGGCTTTTCATTGAGAGTAAATTGATTACTTAGTGAAGCCTTAAACTGATATTGTGTCTCTCTTTTGAATTAACCCTAGTGTAATCATCTTATACCTTATTCTTAGAATAACTTTCATAGGTGATCCTATCCTACCAGGAATCCTCCCATTGGTGGAATTTTGTAAAGAGTAAGGGGTTTTGGCTGAGGTGGCATTGGGCCTCTAACCCATTGTTAGCACTTCGTCTAGCTTTGTCTTTTAGGGTTTCCCTCTCCAAGGCCTACTAGATTTTGTGGTAACACAACCTATTCCACCCCAAGTCTGGTTAACAACCTTGCTTCTTAGTAACAATCATCAAAATATATTATATTTTGGGCATTTTCTACATAATATATACCACTGGAATTATAGCATATGTTGTAATTTTGTTATTTTACTACATAAAAGAAAAACCTTTTGTCCTATCAAATGAACTTAGTTAGAAAACAACCCTTGATGTAATTCTAAATTTTTATTGTGTCCCAAATAAACATTTTTTTTTGTGACTCAAAAGAACCCAGCAACCCACTTGACATGTAGCTATTAGTAAACCCTACGACCTGTCCTCCTCTTCATAAATCGGGTCAAAAATAGGGTATTTGAACCTTGAATCTCTTAGTTTACACATATTTCACATTACTTCGATCACCAATTAAATTGTCCTAAAACATGTTCCAAATAGACATTATATTTTAATAAAAAAATTATATAAAACAAACTGTATACATATATAAAAACCGATCACTAGAATATAATATATCAATAAAACTATCATTTATAATACGATTCAATAAGAATTATTCAATAGAAAACATTATTAATATATATATCACTAATTAATATATAATAGGACAGATATTAGATATATGATAACTCCAAATATGGTCATTTCTCATAATAATGATATTATTTAAAATACGTGTCTATGCCAGGTCGGATGTTACCCTTATTAAACAACCTAAAAGTTGTAAAGAGAGCTTCAACGTAAATCACATAAGAAGGACTTTGGTCGACGCGTTTCGAACCAACCAATGTGGTTCATCATGAGGACGAGTTGAAGATACAGATCCAGATCAGCGTGTTAAATAGTCTAAGCAGAGACTCCAACGGCTAAAACAATCTAACGGCTATTTTTTCACCCAAGAGCCCCAGTCAAACCTCATCTAACCGATTTAATATTAAAATACCATTATATTCACGGAGGTTAATAATTCATTTATTTAATATAAAATATTGCTCTATTATATATAAAAATGTATAAAAATATATAGAAGTGTGTAAATGTATATATGTCAATATTTATTTAAATGATCCGTTCATTAAATATATCCAAATATATATGTATATTCCAATAATTTATTATTATACCTAATTTTATTTTAAAAACCCTAATTGAGTTTAGTATTATTTATAATTAATATGTAGTTAATTTTATAGAAAAAGGTTAAATTAGGTCAATTACAAATATTTTTAATTTATAAAATATTAATTATTAATATTATATGTTAAATTATATAATATAATATAAAAATGAATTAATTAATTTATTAATATATATATGCCCTAAATAAAAACTTAGGTTGGTTATACATAATAATTTTATAGAAAAAAGGTTAAATTATGTCAATTAAAGATTAATTTATTAATTCACTACAATAATGTTATATATTAATTATTAATATAATATGTATGAAATAATAATATATATAATTAATAATATTAAAAATAAATAATTTATTAATATATTAATATATATGTGTCCTAAAAATACTAGGTTGCGTAATTCATTAATATATTATTGATAATAAAGCCTATAAAGGAATGTTAATTGAATTGACCTTAGATTTAATATTGTTATTAATAATATGAATAATTTACGCTCGATTGTAAAGAATTCTACATAAAAAGGAGAGGATGCCTACGAAGAGGATAATCATAAAAAGAGACCGGGGGACACGACGAACAAGGGAAAAACCCAAAGCTGCCAATGATAAGCGATACCAGACTCACAAAAACTACGCCCACCCAAAGAAAGCACCTAAGACGAGCAGAAGGGGGGGGGGGAAGAAACCCTAGGATGACAATGCAGGGATCCAATTTC
>APFE031145775.1:0-22665 GCA_000404065.3 Pinus taeda
GAGTATAAAATCCCTTTGAGGTGATCGGACCCCTTCCGAAGCCTCAAATACCTTTCACACCCACTTACTTACTCCTTCCGACCGCAACAAACCCCTTGCTGACTTCCTTAACACTCTGTAGACCATAGAAGGCTAGATCGCATCGCAAGATCGCAGTTTCCTCTCCATGCAAATTATGACCCATCCATCGCCACCCGACACGATATCGCGATATCGGCGGTCGGCGGTCGCAAGCGTCAAATGTCCAAATAAAACACTTTCCCGCTCCCCGCCAATGCGATATTGCGATCGCATCGGAGAACTTCATCGCATCACCTTCAGTATCAGCACCCCGCCATGTCACTTTTGTACTAGGGACCCACCGCAGGCTGACGTCATGCTGACGTCAGCAGCCAGAAAGCTGAAAATTCACACAGGAAGAGAAATCGCACTTCGGAGCTCTAGAACAAGAAACAGAGGCATTTTTCGATGCGCGATTAGCGCAAAGCGCTATCGCACATCGCTACGGGAAATAGGCCATTTCGGGGAATCTTTGGGGAATCTTTTGATTCCTTGGCCCATTGTGCGCCGGAAAAGCCTGAAAATCGCCCGATCGTGCCAAATTGATCCGGTTTAAAGACAACAGAGGATCAATGATAGAGTTTAAAGTGTATCAGATCAAACCATCAGGTATCAAGCGTGTCAAAGAGTATCAGTAGGCGGCGGAAGCCATCAATATAGCGGCAAAGAGTATCAGTGAAAATATTAAGCAGCGGCCCGAAGCAGGAGAACATTTAATACCTTCCAGCAGAGTCAAAGAAAGAGGGCGAAGCCACTCAAAGCCCTCAAATCATAATCATTGCACATTTAACTCGCACAGAGTAGAACTACAGTTCCCGAAGCACAATCATTCTAGCAGCACCACATCAAGCCTCTAAGGGCCACATTGTAGTCTTTCTGATTCAGCTGCCTCTAGCGCAACCAAAAGGACTTACCTGCATTTAGCAACACTTAGATTTTTGAAGAGCTTTTCTAGCAGACCTGTTTAGGTCAATTGTAATAAATTTCTTTCCGATATTTTGCTTATATATACCACCCTGAACAATGTAGTGAGGGGTTGGTTGGTTGGTAGGTTGGTTAGTTAGTGAGTCGAAGACATTGCTTAATTTTCTTCCTAGCATTTTCTTCAAGCAAAGACCCGCACTGTAACTGTCATACTTTCTATAATCAAAGATTGCTGAAAGCGTGGATTTCGAAACTATTCGATGTGTTCAATTGGCCAAGGAGTGATTACGGAATTCCTGTGCTTCTACATGATTCAATAAGTGTTTCTCTCCTCTGTTAATTTTCATGTTTTTACCACCGTTCCGCCTTCTAAAAATTGTAGGAAAAAGAATAGCTAAGATTTGTTTCGCTACATGACCTTAAGTTCAATTTCTGCATTTTTCTATGTTTTCATTACAAAATAGCTATAGCATTTATACTTTAATGATCTGTTACAAGCTGTTTCCTTTCACATATGAATGAATATTTTAGGAATTCTTCAACTGCTCCTTCAGACACCATTCATCCATTTCTCCTCTTTTTTTTTCAGGCGATGATGAAATGAGTCTCCTTTGCCGTTCACCCTGATGTCTCATCATTCCATCCTTTCAGTAGATTGATAATTGTTCCTGTGTGGCTAATCCGCTGCCATAAATTCCCCCTTGTGACCAAAGAAAAACGCAATAGCAAGACTTAATCCATGACTCCACCCCAATGGTCGAACTTACACACCTTACCTTGCCTCTTTGCTTGAGATTCCTACCTTCCATCCAAAACATAAACAAAAACCCCTGAGCCAAAAGCTAGCTAAAAATCATCAACAAAGTTGATCATAAAGAAGAGCCCTCTCTGATTGCAGGTGGGCTGAACCTGCAATCCAAAGATTGGTTTGTGGTTACCTCGGCCGTATCCCTATAAGGAGCCTAGGGACAACCTGAGTGATAACAGATTTGATAAAATTCTATAGTTAATATTGACATGAATCACCCACTGGAATGATTGAAGATTGTAGCAGAAGGAAATGATCAAGTCGACAATGGAAACACCTGAAGACAATTTCACAAGAACAGTCAAGTATTAGAATCACAAGTTGAAGGTATGCAAATATTTGATTTAATAATAAAGGTAAAAACATTACATTATGAAATAATATAAACATTGTACCTCCATTCAAAATAATGATTACTTTTCTAACTTCACACTGAGTTATGAATATCATGTCATACCAAAGGAGCTAATTTGAAAAATCCCATTTTCTATTCAACATCATCACACAAACACTTCATTTTTGAAACCCTACTTCATTGATTTTTTCGCTTGCTCGTTTCCATTCTATTATGTTTCTCAAGAGCTATTTCACTCATTTTCCTAAGTTGTCCCACTCATCTCCATTTGCCATTTCACTCTCCTATCGATACTCATATTTATGAACCTAATACCATTCCAAAACTATGTCAAAGAAGCAATTGTGAAGCAATACTTTGCCAACATGGGAGTCATTGTTAGAGTAGAGCTGAATTGAAATAAATTTATGGAAGGCTAACCACAAGTCAAACAAATGTTGCAGCAAGAACAATGGCTAAGTTTTATAGAAAAATTTGATGGTTGTGTTATGTAGAATTCTTCTTGAATGTGTATGAAAAGAAACTACTTTAGGGTGTGGATGACAAACAACCCTAACAATAAAAATGGTTGTTAAATAGTGTAGATCTGCAACAAATGCTAGAAACAAAACCTGTCAAAGCCCTTATCTATTCCATAGACATAGTTAAACAAAAAAATGGAATAGTAAAATAAGCGCAAATAAATCAAATATTCCAATGGAAACCAGATATATAAAGAATATATTTTGATTAAACAACACCTGTGAAGGGAACAAATAATGTTACAGTCCCCCTCTCTGGGATGGGCTCTTGGCTATCCTCAAATGTCTTCAGCTTTTGTAGAGTCTCTCTCCTCTATAATGTGTAAAATGTAGCAAACAAAATGTTTGAGTTCAATGAGAACTCAAATGAAAAAGATGGTGTGCGACAATGATAATAATTAGAGCTGCAACAGTAAGTGCAACAATGAAAATAATAGAAAGTGAAGAATGAACATTAAACCTTCTATTTATAACAAAATATTAGGTTTTCCTCGAATAATGAGAAATAATAAAATATTATTAACCCCATTCTAGAATTAACCAATTGGAATATTTTATTATATTTGGTTTGGAGGGAAAAATTATTTAAACTTTTATTTAGAAATAATAAATAAATAAATGATTTATTTATCATCTCAAGAAATATGGTTAAGGAATAATAAACAAATAATGATTTATTTAAGTATTCCTAGGGATTTAGTCAAACCTCGACAAGGAATAATAACTAATTAGTGATTAATTAATTATTCCTAGAGAGAAATAAGATAATTAATTATTTATCTATTTATTTCTCATAACTAGTCAAATGTGACATGGAATAGTAATTAAACAATGGTTTAATTAATTATTCCTAGAAGATAATTAAATAAATATTGATTTATTTAATTATTCCTCATGGGTTTAATTATAAATGAATTAACAAATGTGGTTTATTATCTCACAGTGAAAGCAATTTTACTATGGTAAAATTGGCCCTACATGGTATACTTCGATCCATGTAGTAAATTATAGTTAGATGATCAATTTTTTGTGATAACAGATTGCCCCCACATGTACGAGTGTTAGGAGCAAAACGTATGACCAAAGTTCGTTGTAAGGACAAAATTTCTAGACAACGAAGTGGGGTCAAAGAGAGAGAGAGAGAGACCAATGGAGCTAAAGTGCAACAGGATAGTGACAAAGAGGGCAAGACCAATGCAAGTCTCCTTTTATGTTATGGTACTGATCTCAGTGAGGCGGGGGAGGCATACCTATACCCGTCGAGATAACATAGTACAAAAATAATGATGCACCCAAAAACATGAAACTGAGCAATAAAATACATGTTGAATGGTACATGACATGTTGGCATAAATGAGCCAGAAAATAATACAATGTGTCCCATATACATAATGCGCCTGGGAAAAACATGAGAAAGGACTGAATACAATAACATTTGAATACATGACATATAATGGCCCTTCCCTCGAAAAATGGGTGGGAGGGAGGGTAAAACAACCAAAGAATCCCTATTGAATGGGAAAGGGCTCTGCAAACTGAAGCGTTCATATGCATGTCATGAGTGTTGCAAGTGGCAGGAACTGAACCCATCAAATCTGTAGAACTACATTTGAGGTTGTAGCATAATATGAAGTCATATGGGCATGTGGGGGGCTACCTGTAGGGCCACTCCCTCATGAGGTCTGAAACATCTCACACATGCCCAAGAATCACTGGTACAATTTGTTGCATCACTAGACCATCAAGTGTATGAATCATGAACATGAAACAATCAAGTCAAAGGGAGATGATGATTCCCTTTTCTTGATCTGAGGCACAGAGCAAGAGTGGAATATGGAACCAAGATACATCACCCTCTAAGCCTTTCTTATGGAATAGATGTGCTTATATCGATAGAATAGGGCCCTCCATATGTGATGTAATGAGGATCCTCAACTAATTCATGAGGCAGAATAGTAATGTGACTGATGGACTGACACTAGGAAAAATGGAGAAAATGGGACTAAGGGACAAACATACGGCATCCCTTGTCACAGCATAAAGTGCATGGTTGACCTAGCAGTGACTAACTCGACTCTAGAGGGGACGATAGAAAGTATGAATGAAGGCCAAAATTGGAAACACAGGATGAATGGTATGTAAATATGGATGGAATATTGTGACATGATATAATGGGACGTGAAACAGACTCCATGGGTGCAAAGGTAGCTCATCGTGGAAGCTCTGAACAAGGGTGATTTGATGACGCTGCCACACAGATGAGGCCCGGTGGGGACCATGAAAACATGGGAAAATGATGGTTTCTCATAACGAAAATTGACAAGTGAGATGACAAGTGCTAAGGGAAGGTGGACCCCAAAGTACAAGTGTCGCTTATGAATAAATTTTATTTTGAGAGGCGATGAAGTGACCCTTCTTGGAAGAATGGATTTGGAGAAATTTTGAATCATCAAAAAATAAGGGAGACCCATTATAGTACTCGATGAGAGGTTGCCAATGGTGATGACGGTTCATCAAACTGAGCCATGGTTTGGTCATAATGTGCGAAAAAAAATGGTAGTTTTTCCTCTAAAAGGATGTTTTCCCTTCAATTTGAATTCTTTTTCTAAGTGAGATGTAGTGAATTTATAGAGGGAAAAAAAGGCCCTAAATCTTGTGTTTATCATAGAGAACAAACTGACCATCAAAATCGGGATCTGTGACTTTCAGGAAAGTGGCCTTACTTTTCTAAAGATGGCCTTAATGCTTCTTGGAATGATGGTTCTTGGTGAAGAATTAAGGGAAGAGGAAAATGAGAATAAACTACTAGAGGAGGTCTAGAATCATCCTCACCCACTAAGTCAAACATGGGGACTATATGGTAAAAGCAGTATTACATAGAGTAGAATATTTGAAGATATGGTATCAAACGCCTATGATATGCGATGTGAATATGGCTCGTCGGAGAGGCCAGTAGGATAAACTATCCAAGGAATGGGAGGATAACCAACCATACCTAGATTCGATGGGATATATGGTGAGAATTATCTTAATCAACTGAGAAGATGGCCAAGGGAAAACCATCATGCCCCCAAGCATGGGAGACTGCTCACAAGAATATGTGATGGAGGGGACTGATCTGGTATGAAAAGGTGGGAATGATGCCCCCTAGCAGGAGGAGTTTGTGGAGCGCCATTGTGTTCCGAGTGCTCAAAAAATGGATTCAAGAATCTTGACCCAACTTGGTATCATATCCTCCAAAGGAATTATGCACAATGATGCATATGATCCCAAGGGTAATTAGGGGTAAACATGGCTTCCATGATGTCCTCATCAAAATGGAAGATGGGCAGGCAGGAGGAAGAATGACTACATGATGCGATGGTGGTACCTGGTGCATCATCATGAGAAAGAAGGTTCACATACACATCATCTGAAATGGTAGAAAACAAGCTAGTAGATGGAAAATCTGTCGATGTTGAGACCTGGGTTTCTAATGAAGGGGGTTCGATAGAAGCACACACAGAAACCTCAGAAAGGTTTTCTTGGAAGGTACGCAAGGATGGCGACATGTAAAGGATATAAACCATGGAGTCTGTCATCTCGTCATTGTGGGGAGGGATCACGATGGTGGGACAAGAGTCCCCCTGTTCTCGTGCAAGAGTGGGACCATCACTCATAAGTAGAGGGCTATATGACCCACTAGGAGTGGCCTCAAACTCATGAATTGCCTGAAGGTATTCACGAAACTCATAGAGATGAGGACAATAATGGGTATAATGATCGTAGTTATCACACAAAGCACAAGGCTGATTCATGCACAACAATTTAAGTTTCTTGGTAACATGGACCATCAGGATGTTAGACTTAGGAAGCGTATCATTGGCTACATACTTGAGGTGAGGGAGCTCAGGAAAGTTATTGGTGGCATGCCTAAGAAATTCACACAAATCACATCGAGTTGTCGAATTTGGAGCTTTGGAGGCTGGAGGAGCTTGGGGAGCCTTGTCCTTAGGTTCCTTCCTCTTGGCTTTGCCCCCCTATCCAGATGCTTTCGCAACAAGAGTGGGTTCTTGTTGAGGTTGTGGTGGAACTGAAGCAGTGACAGGGGTTGTAGGGACCGGTTGAACTGGGGTTAAAGCATGATATGCTTTGAGCTGACCAGGCGGAGTGTTCGCTACGGGATCAATGTACCAAACTGGGATCCCCAAAGCAATATTAAGGAGAGTCAATGAATCCATGACATAAAAAGAAAAGATTATAGGAGGAGAAAAAAAAAAGGTATCTGTCTCATAGGGTAATGTCCTGGCAGAACAACTCCTGGATGGTTAAGTCCTGGAGGAATAGTTCCTAGTGGGAACAAAGGAGAGACAACCACAAATGGAGGAGGTCTTAGGGGGGTGGATCTGGATGGATCGGCTAAGATGGTAATAGCAGGGTGCTGAGAAGCTAGCTGTTGACGAGATGTACAAGACTGCTTTTGAGTGGCATGTGACACTTGCAACATGCAAACACTCAAAGAGCTAGGCTCAGAGATAGGAGGGGGAGGACAATGGAAAGCACCCAACAATGAGGAACCTTTGTAGACTCTGGGTGAAACACTGGTGATAGGGGTAGAAGGCTTCCTTTCAGACATCGACGAGATAATGGACTTAGGGGAGGTTAATGATGACAACTCATATTTTGTTAATTGATCGATGGTGATGATCTTCCCTTCATGGGGGAAGCACATCTTATGAAAATTCGTATATGTGACAGCTGACATTGAATTGTTGGCATTATGATTCAAGTGTTGTCCTTGATGGCAACTCACTCAGAGGTATGATACAGGTGATGGAAACTCACTCAGAGGACAGATCATAGTGCAGCAGGTAAAGAGAGAGATATACACAAGTTGACTGTGATGAAAGTGCGTATATACGCAGGTTATCTGAGCAAAAGGCGCGTACACGTACACATACAGGTTCACAAAAGGAAAGGTGCATACATGTTGGAAACCATGGTTTTGGTCCGTGGTATTTGGTCCATGGTATTTGGTTCGAAATGACGACCCCAAGTATTGGATCCAAGGTATTGGTTCTACATGGTTTTGGACCATGGTATTGAGAGAAGCCTAAACCTATATAAGGAGAAGATCATTAGGCCAAGAGGGGGTGCAAGAGTGAGCAAGTGATGAACATCTGATAAAGTGTGAGATCTAGATGCTGGTTATGGGTTGGTGATGCCTTGCTTGACCTGAACAAAGGAGGCACTCATGTGAAGGATGATGAACGATGGATTGGGATCTTAAGGCTTGGAATGATTATCATTATATGGTTTGATTATGGATAGACTAGATCTATTGACGCATGCCTATTGTATGAATGTTATGATCTGGGTATGTTTTGATGTCTGAAATAGCTGCAAAGTTATGAGTTAGAATTTGCAGATGTGTACGCGGGTTGTCTTTGGTAAAAGAACGTATACACGCAGGTTGGGTTCATCCACGTAGCATATACAGTATGAAGTATGATATTTGAAGTTTCTATTGGATCTGGTTGTTGTTGCAGAGTTATGTAGTCTGTTCTGTGTTCTGGTGACTGTGTTGATGACAAGGTTTCAGTATTGGGTGATTCAGAGATTGATGATGCAGATTGTATTACAATGGTGATTGTTTAATGGATCCAGTATGAAAATGTATGAAACGTAGTCCCTAGATGATCGTAGGCTGGAAACTATGTACTGGTAAACATATTGGCCAGTACAAGAGCCAGGGGGTTGTAGCTCCCTTCCAGGAGTAGCTGGAAAACGAGTGAAGGTTGGAGCCTTCAGTAGGCCAGCGCCTACGTACTAGTAAATGGAACGGCTAGTACAAGAGCTAAGAAGGTTGTAGCGTTCTACAAGGTAGAAGCCTGCGTACTGGTAAAGGACTGCACTAGTACATTGTAAAAGAAGTCTTATTAAAGGAAGATAGAAAACAAATTGCAGCAGGTGGTTTCACCCACATTGGGTTTCCACCTTATATCATGTGTGTTTCATGTGTGCTCTTTATGTGTGATGATCTGTTCTGTTTATTGTTTCATATGGTTAATAATGTTCTAGATGCATTCACTAAAGATGAACTAACTAAATCGATAAAGGTACTGGATGTACGCTAGTTTATTTAACACAGTCGCGTATATACGCAGATATCCTTAACTGAAGTAGCGTATATGAATTTGAGTATGATAATGAAAAAGTACTTGATTGTCTGAAATATTGATTCCCCCCCCCCCCCCTCTCAGTATTATTTCCAACATGAATAAGTGTAACTATTATCCAAGAGAATGTTGTAATCTAGAGGGGTATCAATAACCTCGATGTCTACATGAACAGTCTTGCCTATGAGAGTTACTGGACAATTGTGATACATTTTGAGAGGTTGGGAGGAGTGAATGTCCCAAGCACACAAAGTGACAGTGGATGGGCACAGTTCAAGTGACTTGAGTTGCTTCCAAACAGCAGAAGACATCATGCAGGTGGATGCACCTTCGTCAATAATGCATTGAGAGATGATGGAATTACAGACTCTGACTCGTATCTGGAAAGCAACAGATGGAGGTAATGGAGGATGTTCTAAAGTATCAATAAGAAAGACAAACAAATGATTGTGTGAAGGATATACTGCACCCAAAGGAGTTAGTATAACTTTCTTTTGAGATGGGCATGACTAGAGCCCCTCTAGTGTTGACATGGCAACAAGTGATTGTGCCAAGTCGTCTACTATACTGCATGTATGGGAAACTCGGTTAGAAGTCGTGTTATAGTTTCATGGTCCCTTTGGGATCTTAGGAATTCACTCAACTTTAGGTTGAGGGATCTGTAGCATACCATTTGGTGCCGTAAAAGGCTCAGTAGATTCTTTGGTTTTGGATTTAGTGGCAAACGAATTCAATGGATTTTCATATTGATGCGACCGAGTTTTCAAGTTGATATCAGAGGTATTGACCTCGTCAGATTTCATCATGAGGATCTAGTAGTCACCAAGACCAAAAGGTTGGGGAGGGTGGGCTACCTGACCTTGCTGAGGTTGAGCAACAACAAATACTTACTGAGGGAAAGGATTTGTGAGCATGATCGGTTGAGATGGAATAGGATTCTGAGGCCGTTGCGACATGGGTGGTTGACCTCTAGAAGTTGCTTGGGCTTCCCACATTCATCACATATGGGGTAAGAGGGGACACTCATGAGTATAATGACCATGTACATCACAACATGAACAAGGCTTGTTTGTATGAATAGCCTTATTATGCTTGGGTTGGTCACCCTGTTGTTGATTGTTGGTGTTAGGATGGTTCCCGTGGGGTTCATTAGGTTGATTACCTTGGTTACCCTGGTTACCCTTGTTACTTTTCCCCTTATTATTTTTCTTCGAATTTTGGGGATTGGTCGCACTCTATTGTGCAAACACTTTACTTTGAGGGAGCGGTGGCTGCTCGGGCTTAGGATACATGGGAGGCTATGGTGCTAAAGCCTCAGGGGCTGGAGCACTCGACAATGCATAGATGTAAGATGGTGAAGGGGAAACAATCTAGTAGACAAGTTGAGCACTAGCTGGCCCTAACATCTGCTGATGTGGTTGGGTGAATTCATAAGAGGTGCTTTGTATTGAATACACGTTGCTGGTAGTAGGGGCATAAGTGTTGGAGTAACTAGTGTCCCCTGTGGATAACCATAACTCTATTGAGTATATGGTGAAGGATGTGAAATAGCTCCAATGATACCATCGGCAATGTGAGATGACCCTAGTCCATTTGCACCACTAAAATGGGGGAGCTCTGGTATCACGGTAGAGACATAAATAGGTTGAGCATAAATCAAGTCATATCTCATAGTGGTTTGGAGAGCCTCTTCCTCTGTCTAAGGAAAATGAGACACAACATCTTTGGAGATAGGTGCTAAAAGAGTCCTAAGAAACAAATCGAGGTAGACACGATCTTTGAAGGGAGGAGCATGACACATGCTCCTCCTTTTACGCCATTCTTGGAAATGATCAGAAATATGGGTGGTAGAGAACTAACAGAATGCGGTCAAGAGCTCCGTACCAGTGTCGTAACAGAGAGGTAACTAAAAATATGAGAGGAATGCTTTTGAATGAATTTCAAAAGTGGAATGAGAGGCGATGGGCTGGTCGACATACCACTTCGTAGCATCTCCAATGAGCATGCATTGAAACAACCAAAGATGAATGGAATAATCGGTGATGGAATTGGATGACCACAACATATGGAAGGAGCAGACATGATTGGTGGGGTCCTCTAAAAACTTACCCTCAAACTTGGGAATGTCAGAGGGAAGCTTAGTTGGCATAGCTGGCCAACCAGCATCGTGGTGTATAGGGTCATTAATCAACTGGCTAAAATTGGGGAGGCTTAACCCAGCCATGAAAGGTAGCATGGGAGTTGTTGGAACAACTCCTGAGATGGTTCCACTAGATGTGACTACCAGGGTAGAACTGGAGCCAACACCAGGTCGGTTTCCTGTACCTGTAGTGGGTCTTGACATGATGACGATATGCGGTGAAGGAGGCTCAAAATTGGATGAAGAATTAGATGAACTAGAAGAGGAGTTGGTATGGGGACTCGGGGGACTATGAACTTGAACCTTGTGGGGAGGAGTAATATGTCCAAGCGGAAACTAGGGATGAAGGCCTAAGAGTCTCCGTGACAAATGCCTTGGTGATGCAATGGTTGTAAGAAACAAGTGTCACAAAAATAGTGAAGTGAGATCAACAAGATGTTTTTGTCTCTGTGTGGGGAGATAAATTAATTAAGTTAAGTCTTGGCTTGGTAGTGGAAACCAAGTGCCCTTCGCTTAAGGTGTGCTTATGTGTGTAGGTGTTTTTATTAATTAAGACCATATTGTGTTTGAAAAAAGAAAAAGATTGTTGAAATAAATTGAAATTAGAAACAAAAAATGAACAACAAATCAACTCTCTAAACCCCACCCAAACTCGGTTTGTAAGCACTGTGCTGGTTGGTGGCGAAATCAACTGAAAACACATAAAAAGGCCAAGAGATCTAAGTGTCGGTGTGACTGGGATCAAATGACACTATGTTGCTGGAAAGTGGTGCAACAACAACAAAGAAACAGGGGGGAAATCACTGCAAAAACATAGGGATATGGGTGTGAAACCTAGGGAAAGCAATGGGACTCTATGGCAAATGACCAAACAAGGTTTAAGGTGAAACTTTGGATGGAAAGAAACTATCATTGAAGATTTGAAGTAGGAAAGTACAGATCTGGAAAATATGGCTGAAAGCTCTACAAAAACTTAGAATTCTTGCTCAACTAAACTCCTCCCATAAAGGTGGAAGTGTACTAGAAGCCATAAGGGGCTAAATTCCACTTCAACAAGCGAAACATGGTAGATCAAGGCCTAAGCAAGCTAAGATAGTGGTCAACCAACCCAGTGGAAAGCTCGCGACAAAACTCATAAATAGATCAGAAAAAATCCCAGAAACCCTAAAATCACAGGTATTGGCCTGTTTAGGGGGATATCACACCTTTTGGGCCAAACGTGCACTTTGGACCTCCAAATTGCACTTTTGGGGTAGAAAAGTGTGATTTATGCTCCTTAGTTCTTGGGCGACAAGTCTTGGAAAAGTTTGTCGTCTTTATCGCGACTGGTTCCTGTGACCAACCCCCCTCTATGGGATGGGTTCTTGTCTATCCTCAAATGTCTTCAACTTTTGTAGAGTCTCTCTCCTCTATAATGTGTAAAACCCAACAAACAAAATGTTTAAGTTCAATGAGAACTCAAATGAAAAAGAAGATGGTGTGCGATAATGATAATAATCAAGGCTACAACAGTGAGTGCAACAATGAAAATAATTGAAAGTGAAGAATGAATGTAAAACCCTTCTATTTATAATACAATATTAGGTTATCCTCGAATAATTGACAAAAATAAAATATCATTAACCCCATTCTAGAATTAACCATTTGGAATATTTTATTATATTTGGTTTTGGAGGGAAAAAGTATTTAAATTTTTATTTAGAAATAATAAATAAATAATTTATTTATTTATCATATCAAGAAATATGGTTAAGGATTAATAAACAAATAATGATTTATTTAAGTATTCCTAGGGTATTTAGTCAAACTTGACAAGGAATAATAACTAATTAGTGATTAATTAATTATTACTAGAGACAAATAAGATAATTAATCATTTATTTATTTATTTCTCATAGCTGGGTCAAATGTGACATGGAATATTAATTTAAAATGGTTTAATTAATTATTCCTAGAAGATAATTAAATAAATAGTGATTTATTTAATTATTCTTCATGGGTTTAATTATAAATGACTTAACAAATGTGGTTTATTAAGTAATTTCTCACAGTGAAAGAAATTTTACTATGTTAAAATTGGCCCTACATGGTGTACTTCGATCCATATAGTAAATTATGGTTAGATGGTCAATTTTTTGTGATAACAGGCTATGAGAAATAGGTAACCAAATATTTTTCTTAGCCCTTTGATGGAACTGAAGTAGAAATTGAGGACATCAAAATTGTCGTGACAAAGTCCTTCATTGCCGAAGTGATTGGACTACCCAGAATTGGCGAAAGGTAGTTCAAAAATAGGGGTAGTGAGGGGAATGAATGGAAGGCGTTTCTAAAGAAACTAAGTACAGAAACTACTATTTTTAAAAATGGTATTCTGAGCACAGATATAAAGGGTAAATGGAGGAATTTACTGTTAATAATTCAAAAGTTCATTACTTGTGAGGGTAGATTTGGTAGCATGTTTTTCTGCCATGTTCATTTAATGATGAACTTTCTTGAAGGAAATGAAATCAATTTACCTTTTTTTCTACTTAATAGCTTAAGAAATATGTTTGGAAATACACAAAGAAAAATTCATTCCATTGAAAACAATATTTATCATCATGGCCTTGTAAAGATGCTTATTGAAGCCCATCTTGAGAATCTAGGAGATAACTGGGAGAGTTTCTTAATTAGAAATCATTTTAAAGAAATTGAGCAAGGAGAACCAAGTAGCAATAAGATAAGGAGAAGTAGAAGAAAATTGTTTGAAAACCTTATTGATAACCCACCTCAACCAAAGCAACATTCAAAATATGAACTTCCTCTTGTAAATGTTTTAGAAAATTGTTAGAAGAAAGAGTCAATGAAAAAGAAGAAAATACACCCAAAGAGAAAATAGAGGAAACAAAGAAGGCCACTACATAATAGAATTAGAACAAAAAACAAACTCCTCTCTCATCTACCATAAGAAGAAGCGAAAGACTTAACAAAATGGTAAAGGAGTCATCTCAACAATTCATGGAGTTTGTTAATCTAAAAGAGGAAGAGGAATCATAGGTTCCATCACCAGCTTTATAACCAATGTCATAACCAATTGATAGTCTAGTGAGAAGAACACTAGATATTGATCCAGTATAGCAGGAGATATATGACTATATTGAGTCTCTAGAGAAAGAGGCTATAGGAAAGGTATCTTCCTCTTCAATTCAAGGAAAAGAAATTCAGTCTGGTAGTCCACAAGAACCTCTAATTGTGAATACTTTGAAGCAAGAAATTTTTGAATTAGAGAGACTTCACAAACATCTAAAATAGGAACATGAGACATTAAAGGTGCAAAATGAAATTAAAAGAAGAAAAAATGATAACATTTTGTTGCCTCTAGGCTTATGGTATGAAAAGAACAAAAAGTTAAAGGAGAAGAACAAGTCTCTCAAGAGAAAGGTCATAAGTTTGAAATGCAAAATTTTGATGAAGAAGCCTAGGATGGCAATTGCTAAGAAGAGGGCAAAGAAAAAAAACTTGGATGTTTTAGCTCAAGCTTCTGAAGGAGTGCAGTGACAAATAAAGACTATCAATTTTTATTTTTTTCATGAGGACATGTAATGAACTCCGTATGGGGGAATGTTGAGCCTCATAGTTGCTTCATTTTGACACCCTTTTTCCACCTATTTTACTCCTTTTTTATCATCATAATCACTCATAAGTTAATAATTCATTTCATAATTGAATAATTTTATTTATTATTAGTCTAATATTTGTTTTAGCTACCAAATTGGGATGATTCTGTAGCTAATGTCTAATTTTGTAGCAAAGTCCATTGTTTCATAGGTTCTAAGGTGCGAGCTGGAGTGAGAAATATATGGGGCGATAACAATCAATGCACTCCACGATTCCTTCCTACCTTCATGAACTAGATCAATCAAGGAAGCTTCCAATTATGTGGTCTCAAAGGAAAAGGTGAACTCTGTTAGCTATACAGGCGAGCAAGTAACGATATATACACCTAATGATTTGCTTTGTTAATAGCAAATCGTTAGTGAATTTCATTACGATATCTTTCATAGTTAATTTTAGTGTTTTGTTAAGCGAAGTTAAGCATTAATCTCTTAACATTTAATGATATGGGATTTATAAAAAGGCTTCGTAAGAAAGAAAAAACATGGTGATTTTATTATGCAACAATGAGAATTAAAACTCTGTTTTCAATTCAGTTATAAAGAATCCTTCTTATTTCGATGCGTGGTTTATTTTTCAATTGGATCTTGGGACCATCTACTTGTGGAAGGCCCCCTCAAGTAGTAAAGTTCTTTTATTTGTTTAAGTGAATTTCCTTATATCATTTCATAAGTTTATTTTTCGGATGCATTCTGTAGAATTTCCTTATCATTTTCCTTTGTTGATTTTTGAGTTAAATAGCAGCAATGTGATTGTCTTGTAATGATAACAATAGTGAGAGTTTAGGTTTAGATTAAAATTGTAATTCTTAAAAACAGAGGATTTGATTACAAGATTTTATTTCAAGGAAGAGTGATTTAAGATTTTGAGCAAGTGACAATATATTTTCAATTCACTTTGGCTTTCATGCAAGAGTGTGCTAGTACGATAGATGATTTGATTCCTTTAGAGAATTGAGTTTCGTTCAAATCATAATTTAGACATATAGCAAAGAGAGTGTGTGTTTTTCTGAGTTAAATTTCATTTTACAAGTGTGAGATTGGTTTATAATTTTGATATTTTCATAAGTTGTGTGGATTTCATAATTATATATAACCTTTATAAGAGTGAAATTAAGTTTACTAAGTGTGGGATTGATTTACTTTTATGTAGATTTGTGAAAGTTTCTTTTGAAGCAGTTGATAAAAGAGTGTGACAATTTTATTTTCTAGGAGAAATTGCTCTACTCATGTGCATTCCAATAACTTAATTTAGAATTTATATTTCAATAACTCAGTTTAATTTAGAGGTGTGAATAATCAAAGACTTCTAGCACATACAGTGCACTTACACTTCATTGGCTTACTAGCTCTCATCAATAATTTATGCAATTAATTTAAAGTTAATTAAATAACCTTTAGGTAAGGCCCATATCAAAATGGGAGAAGCTTGCAGGGGGGCCCAACGAGGTGTTCATGGCACTGATCATACGCTGCCTGTACTTAGCATTTTCTCTACCCAATATGTCATGAACTTGCTGATGGATGTGTTGAATGCAATCAATGAAGTTGTTAGCCCTATTAGCATCATACTGAACATGAGCTTAATTGGCTTGAGGAGTTAAAAATGGTATAGAAACATCTATGGACATTGTGGTTGGAATCCTAGTCCCACCTGAAAGGGGTTGTGTCCAATTGAGCTATGGAGAGCCCTGTTGTAGTTGTCTTGGACATATGGGAGGCTCTCATCCCATGTGCGTGGGTGCTTCAAATTTTACATGTGCAGGATGTGCATGATCATCCTATTGACAACCTATATTTGGCCATCAGTTGGGGGTGAAAAGTCGTGGACTTAGTCTGCTTGGTATCCAACAACAACCAGAGGCTTGACTAGAATGAATTCAGGAACCGACTATCTCGATCTAAGATAATGGAATCTGGGATCCCAAAATGTACCCACACTCGTTCAAAGAAGAGTTTGGCAATGGATTCTATTGTAATACTCTTCTTACAAGCTTCTAGAATGGCCATCTTAGAGACTTTGTCAATGACCATAAAAACACAGTCTTTTCCATGCTTTGTAGAAGGAAGGCCCAACATGTAATCGATGGAGATGGATTCCTAGCACTAGCTAGGAGTACATAGAGGAGTATACAAACCTTGCTTCTTGATTTTAGGTTTGGTAATGGCGTAGGAAATGCAGGATTTAATGTATTTCCCAATATCCTATTGAAGTTTCGGCTAATAAAAATACTTCTATAGCACTACTACAATTTTCTCCACCACACAAATGTCTAGCAACCTGACTGTAGTGTGCCTCAAAAATAATCTTGGCATGCTTGCTTGAAGGAACACAGAGGTGTACCAAGTGGCATAATAGTGTGTCTTGGAGGTGAAATTCTGGAACTTTCTTACCTTCTAGGAGAATTTGGTATGTGGTGCCAAATTCAGGAACACTCTTGTAAAGATGTGGCCATCCCGAAGTCTCGTGTCCACAAGCATTGAGAACAGTGGTTAGGGCCATAATTGGTTGTCATCTAAGGCATCCTACAACATTATTGGTGCTACCCTCTTGGTACTTAATTTTCAAATGGAAATGTTGTAGATATGTGTACCATTTATAATGGAGATCATTCTAAAGGGTCGATGCTTTGTGTGGATGATTTTTTACTTCCCCGAAATGCAATGCTTCCATTATCAATAGGCATGTACAATGAAATACATCTCCTTGTCATAGGTGGGATAATTTTAGACTATATATGAAAGTTTCTCACTGTGATATGCCACCGGATGCCCTTGTTGGGTAAGAACTGCACCAAAAGAATAGTCGAAGGAATATGCCTCAATTTTGAATGGTTGTTGCAGGTCTGGTAATGCAAGAACTAGTGTAAAGAAGAGGCAATGCTTCAACTTGATAAATGATTTATGTTTGGATTCAAACCAAAATAACTTTGATTTCACTCTGCCCTTGGTGACTTGACTCAAAGGCCAAGTGATATGAGAGAATTCCAACACAAACCTGCGATAGAAATTGACAATACCAAGAAAGATGCAGATCTCTATTAGAGTGGTTGGGGTTGGCCAATCTTGAATAACTTGTATCTTAGTTGGGTCCACATTCACACCCCTCTAATTAATGATATACCCCAAATATTGAACCTGGGCCATACCAAAACTGCATTTCTCCAAATTGGCACACAATTTGTGTTGCCACAGGGTTGGAAGGACCTTTTGAATATGGTGTTTGTGCTCTTCCCAACTTTGGCTGAAGACCAGGATGTCATCCAAGCACACTACCATGAACAAGTTGGTGAATGGAAGTAAGATGTTGTCCATCAGTTGCATGAAGGTTGTGGGGGCATTCGTCAACCCGAAAGGCATGACCAACTATTCGAAAAGACCCTCCTGGGATTTGAAGGTAGTCTTCCACATATTGAAGGGTTCAATTGGTACTTGGTGATAACCGCACTTCAAGTTAATCTAGCTAAAATATACTTCCCCCCCCCCACACACTTGAGTTGGTCCAGAAGTTCATCAATCCATGGGATTGGATACCTATTTCAGACAGTAATCTTATTCAGCACCCGATAGTCAATAAAAAGCCTCCATCTTCCATCCTCCTTCTGTACCGACATGATCGGGCTTTGATAGGGTGATGAACTTGGCCTGATGTGCCCTTTCTATGACAGCTCCTAAATTTTCCTGTTGATTTATTCATTCTCCAGAACAAAGCATTGGTAGATTTGTCCATTGTGTAGTGATGTGCTCGAGGTTATATCAATGGAGTGCTTGACCTAATAGTGTAGGGGTACCCATATGGGTGAGGTGAAAATGTTGTTGTACTCCTCCATGACCTTTTCCATTTTATTTTGTCGTGCAGAGGAGCCATGTCTAGAGGCTATGGGTGTGGCCATAATCTTCCTCTTATTTTGAGGGCAAATCATAAGGAAGATAAATTTCTCATTTTGGGAAATGATATTACTACATTGTTTAGTAGAGATCAAACAAAGGGCAGTAGGTGGTGCTACTTTAGGTATCCTATACAATTTCTGACTCAAAGTAATAATGATAGAATGAGGTCTAGATTCAAATACAACATGACACTTCCAAAGTTATGGGTGACCTTATAAAACATCACATACTTCTAGAGGGGAAACGTCGCACAATACCTCTTCTACAAAGGGCTTGATGCTATAAGGAAAATGACATTGTTGGCTAACATGGAGATCTTGCCCTTGGTGGAGTCACCTAATGATGTATGGTTGTGGGTTCAGTGTTGTTGACAACTTCAATCTCTTAATGACCTCGGCTGAGATCAAGTTCTTATGTCTCCCACTTTCATTGATGAATTTCACTGGCGAACCCTTTACCTGCATTTGTGAGTTGAAGAGGTGCTCCCCCTCCTCTAGATCCTCAGGTTCTTCCTTTTGGATCTTGGTGGTGGCTACCATCGCAGTGAATTTATCGTTGATGATCTTCTTTCCCTTGTTTAGTTTCGGCTTAGAGTCAGAACATGCATCTGTCTCTGAGTCTCTTAGCTCTGCCATCAATGCCTACTTCACATGACATTTGTCCGTGTTGTGAGTGGGAGTTTTATGGAACTCACAACACTTGTCGGTGCCCTTCTTCCAATTCCCATTATTATTGGTTTTCCACTTCGAAGAGTTGTCCTATAGGGTCGCAGCCTCACTCTACCCTTTTCTTTGTATCATGGGAGTGCCTTTTCTCTACTTTGGGTTCACATATCCAAAGTATCGCTTCTTTTGCGTGAATTTCTACTCAATCTTGACAACATATCGGTATGTTGCACCAAGCGAGGATATGTCTAGGAACCCCATTTCCTCTGGAACATATTTGTGAAAGAAACTTTGGTACTTGAGCACCATAGGTTTCTCAAAATATTTGATACCCAACTTTGTGCATAGGGTATGGAAAAGATTTGTCATCTCATGCACATCTTGATCCCTTTGTTGCTGCATCATATTTGATTGTATGTACTTCTCATCATAGCTCCCCACAGGTTAATATTGTTCTTTGATGGCTTCTCAGAAAGAATTCCAAGTGGGTGTGGTTGAAAATAGTGAGGGTTCTCTCTCATCCTTCTATTCATAGTAGGTTTCTGACCAGTCCTTGACATGGGGGGCATCTTTGAGGTGTGCAAAAGTAATATTTTCCTTATTGGAAAAATCATAAATTGAAAAATATCCTTGCAACATATTTAACCATCTATCTATAGTGTCTACATCTATATGGCCTTGAAATATGGTAATGTCAAAGTTGACTTGTACCTTGAAGGGAGTGACACCTCTAGAGTGGTTGCCAGATGAATATGCGTCGTCTATGGGCATCCGCCAAAGAATCTGGGAAAATTTATCCATCATCACGTTCCTCCGACGCTCGATGGATTATTTGATAAATATTTTGAAAGGATCTCCTGCAGCCTCGTCTTTCTTTTCTTTTTCCATGAGAGGTCATCAAGGTTTGTAAGGCTGGTATTGCAAAGGTTCAACCAGTTCGAGCCCCAACTCCTTATACCACGATCTTGTTGGGGACATCCAAAGAAAAGTAAAGAAAGAGCAAACTAATCTGATACCATTGATTCATACTTATGTAGGAACACAACAAAATACAGACATAAACATAAACATAGAGATGTAGTAGAAATTAATCTTCATTTCATTAATATCAAAGAATTGAAAGATGCTTACAGAATGGAAATAAAATAGCTCGGGCGATTGTAGCTTATCTCTAAGAAGATATGTAGCAGATACATATCTCTGAATTGTGTTCCAATGAGGCTTAATGGCATTTTTATTATTGAAAAACAAATTTAAACCCTAAACAACCAAAACCCTAACCCTAGGAGATGGAACACCAAGATTTTTTGGGCCTCGTTGGGGTTAGTTGGGCAGTCAACTTACCGGGCTTGTAACTTGGTCACATCATCTTTATTTGGCGCACATGATACATTGTTAGAATTATATCTATGAGTACTACAGGATTTTTGGTAGGCAATGAGCCTAATATGGACCTCAAAAAAATGTCATTTAGGGTGTCAAAATAGCTTCAGAATTTTAGGACCCAAAAAACTACTAAAAATAATAAATGTCGTTATAATCAAGGAAACTGATGAAACCGTCTAGAGGTATAGATGGAATAGGTGGGTGGCCACTAATATCCACCTAGATCATGTCTTAAACATTTATCAACAAACCAAATTATGTTTCCTAATCACTAACATATTAAATCCCTAACTACTATGGTTAAATATAATCAAACATGGTAAAATATTGTTGAACACAATTATCCATGTTTATTAATGCTACTAATCCACTAAATTATAAGTGATTTAACTGTTATCCAACTAACCCCTTAAGAATTAGGTTCCAAGCAACATTGCTATATTTAAATTCATCAAATATGTTAAGAATACCAAAACTGACATAGAAAGGTCAAGTTGCCAAGAAGACCATTCCTAATGAGGTTTGTGTTGCACATTTTGAACAAGGAGTAAACATGAAGACAACATCAATAAAATGTTAGTATTTTTCCAATAAAACTTCCTTGAAACATATAAATTACTTTAAGATTAATCTTTATTAGTGAAATATGAAGAACTTGGCACTCCTACTCTTAAAAAACCCATTATAAAGAAACTACAATTTTTTGTTATAAAATTTGAATTATGTTTGTGTTATAGCATTATTCAACACTCCTATAGTTATGATGCTCTTATATGGTCTTGGGTATCTCTTTCACATTTAGACTTGGTCATTTATTAAAAAATAAATTTTTAAATTCCATATATGACTCTGCGCTTATAAAAGTGCGTGTACACGCAGGTACCATAATACCAAACTTGCGTACATAATTGAAAATATGAAGAAAAAAAAAATCTATTTCTTGGGTGGGGTTTATGGGTTTCATCGAAAACCCACCTACATGAACCCGTGGCCTAAATGAATCAACTGATTTCTAGTGGTATTTATACACATCATGGGAAGGCTTAAAACATAGAAGGAGATAGGATATCGACATTATAGTCCTTTTATCCCCAGATCAAGTTTGATTTTCCATGTGCCTCCTACACTCCTAGTCATATGAAACCCTTGTTTCCTTTCAGAGATGCTCATCTTCCATTATATGACATCCTTTTGCACATATCAAGGTGATATTTGAGGCTTGGCCTCAATGGATCTAGAGAAAGGTTTGTTGGTGTTGTGGCCATATCAGGTTGTATTCTTCCACTTCTATTTGCTACTGTCAATAAAGAAGCTTTGATATGTTCCAACATGTTATGATCTCATGTTTTCATAATTCATGTCTAACATATCATGCTTTATATATCTATACTTGATGATATAACATGTTTAATGTGCACATTCTTTGAAATACTTTCTATGTTTATCCTTCTCTAGTTTATGTTGCAAGTCTGAATGCATTGGAGGAAGCAGAGGGTTTGAACCCTACGGAATCAACATCAACTATAGGACCTTTGGGTATTCTCCCTAAACACAACTTTGGCAATTTTCATAGTTTTCTTGCTTAAATGAGTGCTTCTTTTTGATAGTCTTCCTTTGATTTGTTAAGGTTCTCAACCCTTACCTAAGGGATGTTTCTCCTGCTAATAGAATTAGTGACTGTGTAGGTTTTAACCCCGTACAGAAATTACCTACATATGAATTCTAAAACACAGAAAAATAAACAATGCGAGAGCATAACACATAACACACATATACACAAAGATTTTCCCACTAGATCCCAAAACCGGGACTACCAGCTTGATTTTTCATTATGTTCCTTTCAATGTTACAATACATATTTATAGATGCCAAAGCATCCAATACCATGGACTGAAAACCATCGCGTCCAATATCATGGACCGAAAACCATCATATCCAATACCATGGACCAAAAACCATCGCGTCCAATATCATGGAACGAAAACCATCATATCCAATACCATGGACCAAAAACCATCGCGTCCAAAAAACATGTGCAAAAATCATGCACAAAACCATAGGTGGGTTCGCCCAACCTAACATAGGGTCCAAAACCAAAATTTTC
>APFE031145781.1:0-12276 GCA_000404065.3 Pinus taeda
GCATGCTTAATGCGCAACGCGACGCCAGACCAAAAATACACTGCCCAACTGCAACATGTGCACAATGCCAATTTAATGTGTAGCATCGGGGAAATAATGCGCAGCGTAGGGAAGATGCTGCAAATTTTTCCTTTATTTTCTCCCTTTAGCTCGAAATCGCGTTTTGTAGGTCTCCTTAACTCTCAAATTCAACAATGAAACATTAGAACATATGAATTGGCCTTTTTATACTTTTCCCTCTTTTGATTTTTCATAAAAAAAAAACCCTCTTTCCTAATGTTTTGTCAGTTTTGAACAATACTTTGTTTTTTTGAATTTTGGACATTTTGACATTTTTGCAGGTGGACTTACTCTCTTCATGGACCTTTTGTAGTGGCAGAAGCTAACATTGTTACCAGGTCACCAGGAACACTTATTACATATAGGAACAGTAAAATTACATAATTTAGATGAAATGAAACCATGAAGTACAAATGCTCTGTTTCACTTCAAAACAAAGTTTGGAGGTGAAAGAGCTTTATTTCAGCATATCAAAAGTAAACTCATGACTATATGAACCTTTTTATCCTCCTCATGTGCCTGCTGACCTTTTTATTCAATTATGAATGAGCATGATTGACAAACCCTAAGACCTAATGGAACTAAACCCTAGGACTATTTGTTATACATGATATGAAACAAGATGATTTTGAATGACTAAAAAAATGTGTAAACAGGTCAGCAGGTGAATGTCATGAGGGAAACTGACATGAAACCACTAACATCAGTTGATCCATGACCTAATGGAATGCAGCTGATCGAATGAGACACCTAATATGCATGCAAAAGAGCAATTTGATCACCAATGGAAGTGTGAAGACATTGACACTAACATTGGCTCCAATGGGGATGGTAGCTCCTGGGAGGTGCCAAGAACCACATATCTTTGGAAAAGCAGACTAGTGCCTTCATCCATTGGGAAATATGGAATCAATATCTTGGCAACAAAAACATCAAAACTCAAGAGTCAAGACTCAAGACTCAAAACTCATAACTGAAATGACTAAGAACTGACTAAATCGAAACTAAAACAAGACTCTCAAAAGCTGAAACTAAACACTCAATTGAAACTAGAAACTTAGCTAAAACTAGAAACTCAGCTGAAACAAGTACTTACAAATCTTTTTAATGGAAGTAGACCATCGAGATTTGAGGGCTTCAAATCATGATGACAACCACCTGCTTATTGATGAAATATGTACAATCATGTGAAGTGGGCCTTCCAATGTAACTAATCCAACAGATGGCTACTTACTGAAATCCTGCTCTCACTTTCCTCGAGATGGTAGAACGATGAACATGTAGGCAACTCACAATAACAACTGAAACCAAGGCTTATGCTAATGAACCAGGCAACATTCATCTTCTCTAATTCTTGCAAAAGAATGCAGAAGATTTTGAAAATCCTGAAGCATTAGCTTTTCTTGAGATCCAGCAACAGAAATATAAGTACTCCCTTCATTCTGATTTGAAAGAACAATTGGTTGCTGATTGATAGTAAATTCCTCGACCATGAGAAATTCTGACTTGAATTCCGGCATACTGTCTCTCTCAGGCTCATACTCCTCAATATCATAATCTAAGCCTTTCTTAAACAGAAAACATTCTTCAAGATAATCAAACATGATGGTCATATCATCTTCATGAAGGAAAACATTATATGTTCACTGATCTATAAAGCTAATTTCAAGACTATAATCATTTTCAAAAGTGGAAGAAGCTTCACCAACACCTTCTTGAGCATGTACAAACTGCAAACCTGCATTAGCTTGGGCTATAACATGACCTTTCAGGAGTTGATCTATCTCATCATCAGACAGAGGAGATAATACTTTTTATTTTCTTTTGTTCAAACAGTGATTGTCTTCTTTCCCTCCTAAAGATTCACAAGGTTGTTGAATACCTTCATTAATTTCAGGCAAAGGAGTATATAAATTTTCCTCAGACTGTTGATTTATTTCATGTGATTCGTGTTGACTATCAAGATGAAAAATTCCTTCATCTTCAAGCAAAGAAGAAGCTACGGTATCCTGACTATGATCTTGTGTAACGAAGTGACTGGCTCTTTGAGACTGTTGTTGAAGGGGAAAATAAAAGAAGGCTGCAATGATTTCTTCATCTTCACGATCTGAATCTAGATCTGGAATAACCAACTTGACTTTATCACAATCTAAAATTGGAACTTGATTTTCCTTACTACTGTCTTTTGCTATGATCAGATCTGAAATAAGACCTTGTCTTCCATCATTTTCAATTGTACTAACATCTTGAACCTATTGCAAATTTTCCTGAGCATCTTGACAAGTATCCTCTAAGCTCTCTTTATGTTGCTGAAATGGATTTTCATACAAGGCTTCCATGATCTCATCGTCCATGAAGTCATCATCTTCATAAACTTTCTCAAGACTTTCAATAAAACTATAAACATGTTTGCAACAGTTCTGAACTATATTAAAGATGGACAAGATTCTTTATATCTTTCAAAGAACATGGTATGAAAATCCTTCAAACGGTAAATACTAGTAGGTGAAAAACTTTTATACCAAGATCGGGCTTCACCTTCCAGAGTTGCCATGAATATCTTCATCAAGTAGTCTCCTTCCAGAGTTGCCATGAATATCTTCATCAAGTAGTCTTCAAGAAAATCAACCTTCAACTTGCGAATATGCATGTGAAATCTAACTAGACGTAAAGCAACATCATTGTTATCATCATCTTTAAACATAGGCAAATTCCTTTACCAATCTACCTTAGGAATTTTATTTGGGAAACCTGGAATGTGATCTCGACTCATGGGAGCATACCTTCGATCCAGCGAATCCATTTTGATAACAATGAATTCACCAAGAAATTCTTCAGGCTACTGGTTCTTGAAGAGTGGAGTTGCCATAAAAATTCTGAACCTTGGGATTCTTTGACACTGGAGTTGCCAAGTGAATGATTTCAGCCTTCCAATGTCTGATCATTATCCACCATCAACAATCAGATCTAACTTGATACATGTTGCTGAGGAACATAACACTAAGTTCCCCAGTATGGTCACCACTATGTTAGTGCCTTGATCTACCTTAGGCTAAAGGAAGGCAGGTCTAGGGTAACATCAAACCACGCTTAACTTGGTAGCTAGCCCTACCAGGTCGGGAGAGGGCTCTCTCCTTGTCAATCTCAATTAGGATATTGGCAACTAGGGCTTGAGATGACTGAATTTAATGTAGATTTTAGGCTAGGTATAGTAGCTCAAGGTTTCTGTTTTGATTTTTAGATTTGGGTTGCTGGATCAATTGGAGAAGGCAGATTGGGTACGGGAAATCAACTCAGGGATACAGTCATGTTCTGTTGGGCGAGCTAGACAAGGGTTTATGTACTAGAAATGGATTGAGATGGTAGTTTAAGACAGTTGAGGAGTTGAGGAGGGAATAAAGAAACTATGATTCCTCTTCAAACAGTTGAAAACATTGAAAACATTGAAAACCAAATGCATTCCCAAGACAAAGCACTGTAGTGTATTTTGTCTATTCACCTTGATTCATTTAGTTTAGAAGAGAGAGAGATGTGGATACATATAAAACATCATAAAAATATCATTACAAAGAAGAAACAATACATAAACTCACTATCACAATAATCCCACAAAAATAGTTATGAAGCCTGGTTTTATTCCTTGCCAAACTGTTGTAGAGATATACAATAGAGTTCAGAGTTTCCACAAGAGTCCAACCTTTGAAAATGACTGAAAAAGTACATAATATAGGCAAGAAAACAACTCATGCTAGCTATTAGGGGTTGAATTCATGAGAAGAGGGGTGGTTTCAACCATATCTAAACTAGGAACACAAAAGTAGGTAGTGGAACAGCTTGCCTCTAAAAATTAGGAAACCAATTCATTCATCATCAATACCACTTGAAACTTGATGTATATACCCTATGAGGTATTTTCATCCATATTTACATCAAATTCATCATTTACCATGCATACATTTACCAATAAATGAGGAAAAAATTTAATTTCCAAGAAAACTAGGAAAAAACTACAAATTTAGGCCAACATTTTAATGTGTAGCACCTTTTCAAGGCCAGTTTTGGAGGCCTTTCTAGTGTCCAAATCAGGTGCAAGTTGGCTTGTTGGAAAGCCGCACCTGTCTAGTTCCTGTAACAATTTGATTTTTCGGATTTGGAGCTCATTTGCCTCTCCAAAAGTTGATTCTCCCAAGACTACTTCCTATGTGGCAAAAAGGTGGCAAAGAGGGCACTTTTTAGGTGTTTTTTGCCCTTTTGGAGACCTAGAACTTGTCCAAAATTCCTCACTATTTTTGAGCTTGCTTATTTTTCCATGTTTATTCCAAATATATAAGCCGTTTTGCAAGGATTTCCCCATCAAAAGCGAAATTGCGCACCTATTGGAAAAGCCTGTTTTTCAATTTCAAAAATTCAAAAATGTCAAAATTTTCTCCAAATTTCTTGAAATTTGGCATGAATGATACTTTTTAGGTGCTTTGATGGGCCAATGATGCTTCAGCCAAGATCTTGAGTTTATCTTGCTATTTTTTTCTCCTCAAAGCTCTCCTTAGCTTGGCTTTTAGCCTCTTTATCCTTGCATTACAGATCTTGTTCAGGGTTTGGTAGTGATAGGCTAAGTGACGAAGCATTTTCTTCTCTTTGTTTGCCTTCTCAAGCAACCTCTCCAAGTGTATGTTCACCTTCTCCAACCAAGACTCCCGGTCATTCTCTATCTCTTGTTCAATGGAGGTCAACTTGACCTTTGCCTTCTTGGCCCTTTGTCGGTTTTCTTTGGTGATTTGCAGCTCCATGAGGTCTTGTTTGTCAGTAAGCTGCTTGTTTTCTTGCTCAAGGTAGCTAATGACCCATTTACCTCTCTCAAGGTTAACTGATAAGGCTTGTATTTCAGCCTCCTTCTCTTTGATAATCATGTCTTTAAGCCTTGAGCCTCGCGAACCCAAGTCAATGTCATCCTCCTCATCAAAATAAAATCCCGGTCTTGCCCTTCAGTAGGGCTCTCCTCATGCATATTTTGTTTCCCTTTGTCTCTTCTCTTTGACTACTAGCCAACTTGTATAGTTGGAGAAGAAGGCAAAGCCCCTTCCACCCTCGGTGGAGATAGAATTTGCTTGTAATCTGGTGAAGAAGGCAAGACCCCTCCCCTAGTGGAGATAGTACTTGCCTGGAAGTAGCAAAAAGACTCCTTGTGCCTCTCTCATAAGTGACAAACACTGGCACTCCTATGGTCTCAGCCTCTTTGACCTCCTGCTGTCCTGAAGGTCCTCCTTCCTCCTGAGGCACTGATGAAAATATCTGAGGTCCCTCTTTGTAGGTTTTAATGATGTAGTAGTTGATGAAGAATGAAGGGATGAGGTGGGGACAAGATGAGTATGAAGATATTTTAAAAGATAAGATGAGTGAGGTGAATGGGGATGGTAAGTGCTTGAGGAAGTGGAGGTTCTGAGGTTTTAGGGAATGAGGGGAATGAATAGGGTTTTAGAATGTAGGATAAGGGTTTGATAGGGAAGTAGGAGTAGTGAAGATGTAGGATTTGGGAGTTAGGGTTTGGGAATAGTGTATAGGTATAGGGTTTTATATGGAGGGTAGAGTTTTGGGAAATGAGCTCTAATGAATTAGGGATAGGCGAGGGGACTTAGGAAAGTAGTTGAAAAATGGAATAGGAGAGCAACAATAGATGTTTTACAACTTATGAGAGGTGATTTAGTTTTTAGTTTAGGGTTTTGAGAAGAAATTCAAAGACAACTAGGGTTTGCTTTAGATGAGACCACACAACTCAATAAACCAAGCAACAAATCTTCTTCAGCAAGGTGGATGACTGTACTTACTTGGAAGAATCATTAAAGAGCTTTGGATGTGTTTTGATGACAAATTTGAAGTGTTTTGGCCTTCCCCAACAGGTGCGCAACGCCTACTAACAGATGCACAACATAAGTTTAACGCGCAGCGACAGACCAAAAATACACTGGCCAACTACAACAGGTGTGTAGCGCCGATTTAATGCACAACGTCGGGGAAATAATGCACAATGTAGGGAAGATGCTACAAATTTTTCCTTTGTTTTCTCCCTTTGCCTCGAAATTGCTTTTTACAAGTCTCCTTAACTCTCAAATTCAACAATGAAACATTAGAACATATGAATTGGCCTTTTTATACTTTTCCCTCTTTTGAATTTTCATAAACAAAAATCCTCTTTCCTAATGTTTTTTCACTTTTGAACAACTCTATTTTTCTGAATTTTGGACATTTTGACTTTTTTGCAGGTGGACTTACTCTCTTCATGGACCTTTTGCAGTGGCAGAGGCTGACATTGTTACCAGGTCACCAGGAGCACTTATTACATATAGGAACAGTAAAATTACATAATTTACATGAAATGAAACCATGAAGTACAAATGCTCTGTTTCACTTCAAAACAAAGTTTGGAGGTGAAAGAGCTATATTTTAGCATATCAGAAGTAAACTCATGACTATATGAACTTTTTTATCCTCCTCGGGTGCTTGTTGACCTTTTTATTCAATTATGAATGAGCAGGATTGGCAAACCCTAAGACCTAATGGAACTAAACCCTAGGACTATTTGTTATACATGATATGAAATAGGATGATTGTGAATGACTAAAAAATGTGTAAACAGGTCAGCAGGTGAATGTCATGATGTAAAATGACATGAAACCACTAACATTAGTTGATCCATGACCTAATGGAATGCATCTAATCGAATGAGACACCTAATATGCATGCAAAAGAGAAATTTGATAACCGATGGAAGTGTGAAGACACTAACACTAACACTCCCAACAAGTTAAATCTTCAATAGTGAATCATTAAGGTTCCTTTAATAGTCTCATGTAATGATCTATAGACTAGCCACAATCAATACTAAACCCCATTCTTTATAACTATGATATTTCACGGATTTACCACATAAATCCTTCATATCGGTGCTTTCATTGTTATAAACCCTTTATAAGGGCAATACAATCAAACATACATTTTTCTGCTTTAATGCGGACTTTGCAAACTTTCCAATAAACGCCTTTATCACAATCAGGTTATCACTCCTCGTGGTCACACTACTCATGCCTCTATCGCATCCGATATGCAATAAAATATCGGATTCCAAATATAATAAACTGTGCCATATGACTCTATCGGGTCTGCATCATCGCTTTCGATTCTGCAACACTTCCCGATCTCTGATCTCCAATCACTACTTATCGTCTATCGATGTATCGCTTAATTTCCCATCGCAACTTCGCATGTCGGCATTCCATTACCGCCACACTCCTCCAATCTCCAATTTGTGATTGAATCGCGACCGTCAATCTGGCACTTGATCTAATGGTTATTGCTTCATCGGCGATCGCTCATCGCAACTGTCCAAGGGCCAACTCCGATATCTCCAAAAGGTTTCCGCCGATGCGACTTAATCCTAGCCGTTGATCATAAATATCCAATGGACCTTGTACCACAATACTTCATTGCTTATTCTTCTCTTTACTTGTGTTTTTACGCACTCTTCAATGGTTTTGTTCCTTCTGTCATTCCACTGTGCGACTCCCTCCTGAGCTTAATTCATATGTTTCTTTAATCAGTGTTACTCTAGGACTTTATTTTGATCCTTCAATCAGATTCAATGACCTATTACTATTCTCTATTCATTCAAAAGGAATCCTGATTCTACACGCTTACACAAAAGTTTTAATTAAGCAATTTAAATACTAATCTCGTGAAAGAATTTTCATCAGTCATTCCACAGTATTTCACAGGTTCACAAGAAAATGTGTTCTAGGCTATCAAAGCACATATAAATACAAATTCCCACACATGGTATCCACAAATCCACATTGGTTTGATATTACAATATATACAAAGGAATCAGTCCCATTCAACTGATTCAGTCCTTCTTCGTAAAATCCATCTATCACTCTTCCTAACTCCTCACTCGTACTCTTAATATATTCTAACTCTCTCACTCTAGCTAGCCTCTGGCTAACCTGTCTATCCTATCTAACCTATCTAACCTCTTGAATTATCTAAAATATTACAATTTATACAAGAATGGATTCATGAACCAATTTAGTTTAGATCCAACAATCTCTCACTTCCTCCTAAAGTATGTCTTCAGCTCCACCTCTATCTTAAAAAAATCCTAAATGAAGCTTTTGAATCCCTCAAATCCTATTCAAGCCAAATAAATTTAATTGCTTGGCTTGATCTCCACACAGGGAGGATTAATAAGCTACTATACCTTTTTCTCATATTTTACAATAAATAAAACACTCACACATTTAAATAAATAAAATTAACTAAACTCTTGCCTTTCAACCCTTTGTTAGTCACAACATGTGATCATTCCATCACATTGCTAACTAGGTCTAAATGCTCCTGCATCAGACTCCCAAGGTTGAAATAATTCATGCACTCTTGTTCATGAGTCTTTCTACTTCCTCTGTTGTAAACTTCATCAGATTTCATTTCCCAACTGGCTGCTTGATCCCTTTCATCTGCAAGTGCATTTACTACCTCCTTTGTTTCTCTTGGGTGCCAAACTCTATGTTGTGGATGTCGTTTTGCTCTGAATTCATAAGCATCTCCTTTGCATAATGTTTTGGTGTTGATATCCTGCATAAACATTTCCTCAAACAACATAAATCTCTGCTTCTCTATCCACTGCTGTCTTGTCAACATCTCAATAGAATTGATATCCATCTTTATGTATTTTCTCCTATCCTGTACCTGACTATTTCTTTTGATTTCTGACTCGATCACCAGCATCTCCTTCTGTCTATAACCCATTTTCTTTACATTGTCCTGTATGTCCTTCCATCTTCCCTTGACTCGCTGACTTTGACAATTCCTTATGCTCATCACCTTTGTAGTTTTCATCATCCACCTATCCAATAGCTTAAGTAGAGACCTTCCAATCTCAAAAGAAGATTTGTTCTTGTTTAATACAAGAACATATAACCTTCGAACTATATATTACTCCCCGACTGCAAATATTTGATTTATTGAACTTTGTTCAATTCCTTCCATTTTCCTATCAACTTTAACTGAACTCCTCACCCAATTTTCCAATTGCAACCTCAAGATAAACTCTTGACATTTAAACCTCCTTTGTATTAAGAACAAAATCTATCTGTGGACCGTACTTTCACATCCCCTGCAATCTTATTCCTCTTCTGCAATAACTTGTTTAAAAGCTATGCCAACTCTCCTTCCTTAACTTCTAAGTCAACTCGTCGCTTGCTCTCATCTTCTTGTTTCCATAAGGAAATCTGATTTTCTGCAATCTCAGAATTTACACCTTCCTTCATGTTTACTTGTGCAAACATATCTCCAAGAGTAGTTTGTCCTTCATCCAGAAAACCACATTCAACAATTAATAAATCAAAATCAGAAAATATATTACATTTTCCATCTCTTTCCTCATTAACTCTGCTCCATAATTTTTCTGATTTGTCATCCTCTTGATGTATATAGGAAATATCAAACTTGTCATGTTGTCTTGTCTTGAAAAAGTCTTCTTTGTCTTCACTTTGTTCTGAATGTTGTCTAAGTTCTAAATTCTGTTATCTGCTCTTCTCCTTCGCCTTCCTTCCTTTCACACTCCTCTTCATTCTTCCTGTTCCTTCCTTACAAATCTGTAAGCCACTAAGTTGTCTTTTCCATTCCTCCTTTGTTTCAATCAAAATCTTCCAATCTCTGAGTTTAGAACCTAAATTTCTATTTGTTTCTAGACAAGAAACAAAATCACCATATACCATAGATTTTCCATTCCACTGTAGAGTCCCTTTCACAACAGTGAAAATTATTGTCAATGCCATGAATATCACCTTCCACTGTTCCCCTGGGTTGCTCACTGCATATGCATAGTTCACAAAAGCATCCTTACCTTAATCCTCTAAGATTGCCTGTCTATTTTCAGTTTTTTGTTTACATTCACCTTTACTCTTTTTTCAATTTGTACAAATAACATTGTCTTCAATTTCCAGTTGTGCATCAGTGTCTACCAACCTCTCTTTGAGTTCCTGTTTGTCCTCTTTTCCTTTCTTCTTCATAACCTTGAATGGATTAATTGTACCTCCTTGTGTTGAATTTTCTTTATAAAACTTGGTTCTACCATCTTCCATAATAAACTCTATAGTAAGAGTCCTCTCCATTAATGATCCATTATGTCTTTCCAAGATAATTTCTTGTCCATTAACTATCAATACAGGTTCATAATTTTTGAATAAAAATTGAAGAGATAATTCCATTACCTCAAGTGTTTGTACTGCATCTACACTCTTGTTTGCTCTTTTCATAAGGTCATCTTCATACCTCTTTTCTACTTCTCCTTTTGCAATCTGCACTTTCCTTTTGTCTTCAAACTGTCTACCATCTTTATACCAAGTCTTACTGCATTCATCGTCTTCATATTCTTTAGTAGTCTTCAACATTTGTCCATCTCCAGTGTCCTTGAACACATGGTTAATCAAGAATTATTCTATTACATCCATCTCTTCTAACAGTTTCATTTCGTCAACAACCTGCATAAACATATCTTCTAAAGGTTGTTCATCACCTGCATACATGCACAAATCATTAGTTTCAAAAATACTAGGCTCCTTTTTCTTCGATGTTTCAATCATCATATTTCTCTGCTGATTCAAACTTGTCCAACAGTTCAAGAAATCATTAATGATTCCTTCCTCAGCGAGGTAAACCTCTTGCTTGTGTCTACAATAGCTATCTTCCATCTCTAACTCATCTACTCTGAGTTCTTCTCTTAATTTGATATAGTTTCTCCTCTTTATCTGTTTCTGCAATAGCTTCCACTTTATCTTCTTTCTTTTCAGATTCCAACCATTCCTTTGGTCCTCTTCACATTTTCTAGCAGCACTATCATGGCATCCATAATTGCCTTCAGTTCTGTAATTTCTCTGTCAAATACCTCTTGACTCATCTTCTCTCCTTTGCCTTTTTCCTTGGCATCTTCCTTTCTTACGTTGTGGCTTCTCTTTGAACCCATACTATGACTATCAGTAGTCATTTCCTTGTTATCTCTATGAGCTTCTCACTCACTATGAGCTGCATTAAGCCTCTGTGACAACAAGTGTTCCCTGCTGTCACTTACCTCACCAATCCCTTCTCTGGACTTGGTCTTTTGGCAAGCACTGGTTCTCTATCTCTGGAACCCCTTGAGCATTATCTTCTACTCTTTTTAGGCTTGTATCCTCAACTCACCTTCTCTTGAGGACACTTTAACTATCCTTCTTGTCCAACTTTCAGTTGGAATATTTAGGTTCACTGCCACTAACACAACTCCTCTCTTTCTTTACACAGTCTGCTACTATGTTGTGCTGCTATCATTCTATTCCCTTATAAAAGCAATTCGAATGAACCAACATCAAAATACAACTCATACCTGCTGAACTATCTCTTTCATCTTTCACTGGCTGGGAAATACACATGCTACTTTACTTTTCGTTGTCTACACTTCAATTATTTTTTCAACCGAATTTTTGTTCCTGTTGATTACATCCATATTCACTTTCTTTCCTTAAAATATCTTTGCTACAATTTCCTCACTTGCTCCTTTGTCACAACTACTTGCTGGAATTTCATTACCTACTACTCGCATTCACTTACACATACCATTAAAACTTTAAAACTTATAAGACCCTTTATGATCCTGTCTTCCTCAAATCCCTTTTCCACAGTCTCTCTTGAATGAACCAACTGAATCCTTGTACTCTATTCTCCCTCTATATCAAATCCATTACAATGCCAATTACATATATGCTGGGAATAAAATTCAGTCCCTCAATCAATCTCCACAGAGCATTAATCTTGCTCTGATACCACAAATGACGTAGGAATCAACCATTATACCCACAGTGTGTATAAACATTGCATAAATTCTATATGGCCGAGGAATTTTAACTCTTAATGAGTTAAATCTTCAATAGTGAATGGCCAAGGCCCCTTTAATAGTCTCATGCAGAATGATCTATAGACTAGCCATAGTCTATACTAAACCCCTCTTTAAACCTTAGTTTACAACCTTAAGCCCACATATATATAAACCAAACCCCATTCTTTATAACTATGATAATTCACAGATTTACCACATAAATCCTTCATATCGACGCTTTCATTGTTATAAACCCTTTATAAGGGAAATACAATCAAACATACCTTTTCCTGCTTTAATGCGGACTTTGCACACTT
>APFE031145785.1:0-29789 GCA_000404065.3 Pinus taeda
AACCCTATTTCCTATGGCCGCGCGACAGCGAATTATGTGGACGTAGATTCTGAACTTATAACCTTGACCAATATTAAAAAATATTAACCTTATTTTTTAACTTTCTAAAAATATTAACCCTATTTCCATACACAAACACTTCTGTAAAAAATAAATTTATGATCTCCATATAATCATACATAATTTATCATATATATCTATCTATATATATAGTTTCAGTAAATAAGATGGTGTATCAAAGAACGACAGTTCAAAGACTATAACCAAATTTTGAGGATGATAGCATAGTGGAAATGAATTTACCGAAAATGGGTTTGATTTTTTTTTAACGATGCTTCTGAAACAAAAACAGAAAATACAGTTCAAAATTTATTTAGAAATAAATAAATTCTGGGCTCGAAAATCTTGTACCTGTAAATTATACAACCTTCTATGAGTTGCAGTACTTGTTGCTTTCTGCGAGCAACCTTCAATGAGTTGCAGTACTTGTTGTTTTCACGCAACCTTCAATGAGTTGCAGTACTTGTTGTTTTCTGCAAGCAAAATCAACTCTGCATCTACACCGCTCAACTTCGAAGCAGTGTCTGCGTGGGAGCGCTACACTCAATACCAAACGGGCGCCGGCATTTCTGACATCTGGGGGAGGAAGGAAAGCCATTAGAAGCGAGCAGTCAGGATAAGGCAGTATACTTTCTCTGAATCTGTAAATTTCCGCTCTTCTAACGTATTATCTATTGTGAATCTATTATTTAGTGAACTTATAATTGAACTTGTTATTTATTGTGCATCTATTAATTTTGTATTTATAGTAATTTAATGAAAAATAAGCACACTATACTAACTCGATAACCATTGAAAAATTTAAGTGAAATTCGTATGGAAAAGAAACACCATAAAAGTGATAATTATCTTATGAAACCAATTATGTGAAAACCTCACAAGAATATGAAGGTGTATAAGATTTTTCTTAAACAAATGAGAGTAGAAGGAAAAATAAGTAGGTCATTAACTATTGTGGAGTATGAGACACTCTAGTTTTCTGTAATTTCCCACAAAATGTTTTTCTCCTTTGCTTTGTTGTCTCTCTACTCTTCTTAGTGATTTCTTTCTACCAAACATTCAGTTGTTATAATAGGAGATGATCCATTTTACTTCTTTCTGGAAAACTATTAATAGTTTTTCCTATTAGGTTTATATTTTTTTTACTTTTATATTTTTTATGTAACAATATAGTGTGTTCTCATATACTACTAATTCTATGGAGGATGATGGTGGTGAGCTGATGTGGTTTACAATTGAAAATGCAAGATATAATTAATTGTTACCTTGTAGGGGCATAACCTTCATATACTACAAACTCCTCTTGAGGAAAACAGCAAGTATTGGAAAGATATAGGAGAGTGGGATGATTAATTTTCTTCATACACAATAGGCATTGCTTGAAGCGCTTAATGATGTTTTCAAAGATGACAAGGTTATAGAGCAAATTCCTCAACCATCACACATAATCAATTTCTATCTATAATGCTTTAGAAATGTAACTCCTCCTTTAAAAAAAAATTGCAAATATAACTACCATAAACTTGATTCTAGTATGGTCTAAATGTCTTTCTTGTTTAGATATTTATTTTAATAAAATTGGAAATGCATATCTTTCATAACTATCTATGTATGTAAATTATAGGCTAGCCTTTTCTCACTATAAAGCATATGAAATATATAAATCTAATAACATAGCTGCAAACATGTTTAATTGACATAAGCCAATATATATGGTATCCCTTTACTAAATTTTTGGCATAGTTTCCCTACAATATAAAGTATAGGGTTTGCAACATAACTTGATCATGTAACTTGTACAATTTCTTATAGATATTTAGGCATAATTGCTCTACCATATAGAGTATAGGGTTTACAACATAACTTGATCATGTAACTTGTACAATTTCTTATAGATACACAAATTGTAGAACCAAACAACCTTGTACCTCCATACAAGAAGAATTGTTCCTACAACCAAACCTTCTCTTTGTAAGTAATCTACATCTTTAACATATGTAAGTTTCATATGCATCATTGTAGAGGTACTTTTATGGAAAGACCAAATTTTATTTAGAGATATGTCTTCGAGATCCATCACATAAAACATATCAAAATTTAGGGATGGGTTGGTATATATCAAACTTATCTATTGTTATATCAACATGTTAAGTACAAGAAGTTATTTTTTTTTTGCCTAAGAAAACCCATTTTTCTAAGGTTAAACTCCATTTACCTAGGAAAAGCAACAACAACCCCCACATGTAAAACCCTTTCACACAAAAAACCCACTAAAAATACATTTTTCCTAAGTTCAAGCCTAAATGTGCAATCTCATGTTTTTTCCCCATTTACTTAGGAAAAAACCCATCCATCACATTTCATATTAATAAAATAACTTTACTATATAAAACCCATACAACCCCTTTTCCCATAAATATGATTAACTCCCTATCTAAATACCTCGACCCTTATTTTTAATAAAAACTATAGAAATTAACCCATATCCCGCTACAACCACACTTAAGTTTATCTAACCCTAGTAAAGCCTGAGTCAATCCCACATCAGGCTTCACTTGACTCCCTACGATCCCTAATTCCTCTTAAAGCCTGACCTCATGACTTATCAAAGACTTAAGCTTAAACTAATCATGAACCGCCAAGGTTTAAACCCCTTCCCCCCCCCCACTCCCCGCAACCTCCGTTTATTTTCACCACATAACTCTCCTACTCGACCATTGTTAGAACACAGTCCTACATATCTAATGGCCTACATTCATATTGGCCAAACCTGATCACCTGTCTTTACCTGCCCAATAAGGCGGTATTCCACCAACCCCTCACTCCTACGTGTCGCGCTCTAATAGTGATCGGGTGACTCTAATAGTGATCGGGTGACCCCTCCTCAAAACCGCCCACAACTAAAAGCGTTGCGACATCCCTTCAAAAATGCCTCCCCTTTGTCCCAATAAATTGCCCATCCTCTATTAAAATATGAATTTCACACCTATTTCAAAAATCTGCCCATTAAGGATTTAAACTCTGAAAGCGTGTGTTTTCTTTCTTTTCTCTAGTATTATAGTGTAAACCCTTGAAACCCTCCTACTCCACCTTGCTCTTCTCCGATGCAATTTTCCCCTCCAATTACATCGAAAGGACTACCCTGAGGCCTTTTCCAAACATTCTTGTGCTAGAGAACCATCAAGCACCCTTACATAAAATACAAGAGTTTTCTTAAATTGTTGTATTTTTCAGGTTATTAGAGAGGTCGGAGCTTGGATAAACAGTCCTGATACTGGTCAAAGGAACTTGTTTACTACAAGACTCAACCAGAAACCTATTAAAAAGACAATTTCCAATCAAGAAGACAAGTTAGAAAAGGAATGAAGGTGAAGACCCTTACACTCAGAGCCGAGAAGAAGAAAAATATAGAGCAGTAATAGTTCAGAACAGAGAAAACAGACTAGAGATGCAAATAGAACACAAACAAACAAAATGCACTGAAACTTGATCAATATCCACTTCCAATTGCTAAATACACATATAAAATATAAAACTTTACTATTGAAAAACATAGTAAAAGATAAAATGTAGCAGTAAAAGGAAGAAACAATGAAGGATAAAGACATGTCATGAGGACTGAAAAAGTATCAGTGAAAGAGAGTATCAAATGAAAGACACAAGTAACTAAAGCCTTGAGCGAGATGATTCAAACAACGAGAGCATAAAGAGCCATAAATAAACCATAATAGCCAGCAACACCACAATAAAAGGGACAAAATGAAACAGTTCATTAGTTGCCTCTATCTTCGTGCAAGAAGATATTTTATTTTTTCCTATATTAAATCTCAAATCAGTTTGAGATATTTGTAACCACACCTTAGTATAAATACTTCACAAATTGAAGTGTTTAGTGTGAATCCATAGACATTTCTTTAGACTACTTGATTGAAAGATTGTAAAAGCTATTGGAGCATTAACTTAGCCATCAAGCTGGTTTGCTAAATAAAGACAAGATATTTCAATGGTTGATGTGCAGAGCGAAGTGTAGACAAGTATTTTCTATCATTGATGTTGTTTTTTGAAGTTCTCATATTGTTGATATAAATATGGTTACCATAAATGGAGGTATTATATTAGAATTTGTTTAATTACACTCTACTATAACAGTTAGGCAAATCTATGTTTTCTAAAAATAATCTAAGTTAAGGAATTCTTAGTTGCTCCTTAGTTTAGGTTATTTCTTTTAATCTATAGAAAATGATTCTTAATTGCCATTTGTTCCCAATTAGCCCCTTGTCCTTTGTTTCAATCCTGGTTTTAGAGTTCTTGATTTCTCTCTCACCCTAGCTAAAACATTTTCCATCAATCTAGCCTAACAATCTACACTCTACTCTCCTATCTTGCCCTTTCAACTTTCCCTTTAGTGAGTTGATCTAGTTCTGCTACCTTTATTTTGACTCCATATGCCCAATGGTCTAGAGACATCATTCTATCCATCTATTTAAAGATCCCCACCACGCAATCTCAATACAAATAAAAAAACCCCTAAGCCTTTCAGAACTAGCCTAATATCCTAGCAAAAACAAAGCTAAATCATAAAGTGAGTGCCCTCTCTGGACTTAGCTTGGCTAGAGCCTAAGCCTAAAAGATGGTTTGTGTTTAGCTAGGTAATTTTCTATCTTCTTATAACTTCAAGAGAAAATTCTGAGTGATAACACACCCTTTAGTCAAGAATTCTTGCCATGGATCAACTGCCTCATGTTGATCTCTGCAATGGGTATTTAATACCCTCTTTTATGATAAGTTTTCCATTATAGGCGTCCCTCTTTTATTGATATTTTTTATACATTTACCTAGGATTTTCCCAAAAATCGCGCCTTTATCTCCTACAAGGCTTTTCCTGATAAGATCTTGCCTTTATATCCTACAATGCTTTTATGTTTTTTCTTAACTTAGCATCTTTCTCCATGATCCGAATCAGATCCATAAATGACTGTCAAAGGACCTTAACTGTATCGAGACGAAACAAATCTTTAAAGAGTCCAAAACAACATCAAGAACACCCTGAACCAGTGGCAATGGCGGCCAATGTGAAATGACGAGGACCTTGCTCAAAGTGCACTGACCGAGGCCCATGGAGATTACGTGGAGGTCAAAGTAGCCCTTGGGAGACCCAAATCGGGAAAAGGAGGTGATTTTCGATGTGCGATTAGCGCATCGTCGGGCGAACACTGCCAAAATGGGAAAGCCCGAGCACTCGGTCGCATGGGGGAACCGGAGGACTGCGGGCAGAAAAACGTAAAAGCACTAAAGTATGAAGGCGGGACCCACGCTCTAGAAATTCGTGGTTTTGATGGGGCGCCCATGAATAGTAAGAGGTTTTGGATAGGAGCAGAGAGATTCCATACACCGATCGACACGTGGCGGCGAAGGTGAGAGAAAACCACCGTTGATCGCATGCTATCGGTCGAGCAAGCCAACCGCGCTCAACGTGCGTATGACGTCAGATCTTGAGGAGCCTAGATCGGACGGTTGAGATTGCGCCTGATGCAAAGAAGCATAATCAACAAGGAATCAACCCCTATTCTAAAGGGATTTGGAGTCCGTTTAACTGCCACGGTGGAGGAAGAATGCATCCACGACATCACTGATGAAAAGAACCAACGAAGTATTCTGGCACCAGTTATATGGGGACATGTGGCCACTCCCTGGGCGTTCATGCTGACGCCAAACAGGGAACTTTGTAGAAGGAGAATTGACGTAGGCAGGAGAGGAACCGAATAGGCATAGGGATCGAATGGCTAAAGCCATGAACATAGACAGTCGAGTAGGAGAAGATTTTATTGGGAACCCAAATTGAGAGGAGTCCAATCGACCAAGAGAGACAGTGAACAGTGAACCTGTTGAGGAGGACTGAACACAAAGAAAAGTAAAGCCAAGCAGAGGAGATAGAGGGTTGAGCTAACGACACGTGGCGTCAAGCACGAGAGAGCTTGAAGATTCAAGCCTTCCCATAGAGGAATCTATCCAGACTAAGCATCACTTTTGACTCTTTCCATTGTAGACTCAGGGTCACAGAGCTCGTAGGAAGAAAAAGAGTTTTTGAACTCCGATTGGCTTGGGGAATCCAAGAACCACCCTACCAAGAAAAATCTGCTTCACGAGAACTCATATTGAGTCCATGTGTTGTAATTTCTCTACTGAAAGACACAATAAAACATGTCCACCACTGAAGCTGGACCGGAGACGTAACCCTGGAGAATAAGGTGAACTACTTATTAAAAACTATTTGTGTCTTTACGTTGCTTACTATATTTCTCTGTTGTCTTTCCATTTGAATGCCTGTTTATTGGAAATTTGATTGATCTGTTGCTTCAATAACACAAAACACACACCAACACATGAGTCTGTAATATATTTAGTTTAATAAATCTTCAACTGAGGTCACTCATAGGGTGATTATCATATCAAGTGATATCAGAGCATTAGGCTGTAAGGTTAGACAAGCTTGTGTTGGTTTCACTATGAATGCTCACTAGATCAAAGCTCAAATTAGGAGAAGGAGAGTTAGTGGAAACTAATCCTGAAATTGGGAGAGTCTATTCTCGGAAGACAATGTCAGAGGAAGGTTCTATAGGGCCAGACCGTCAATTCATACAAAGTTTCCTAGCTATAAAGTCTATGGTAGAAGAAATGTATAGGGACTTTAGAAAGCATAAGGATGAAGATTCATGAGGCTCTAAACAAGATAACGAAGAAGATGAGTCTCATTCTCATGACCACTCAAAAGAAAAGGGGAAATAAGAAAGCTTTCCTACACCTCCTAATAGCCCTATGCATAATAAGAAAGCATCTTTGATTAAATTGGATGTTAAATTTGATTTCCCCATATATGATGGAGAGCTAAATGCTGAAAAATTGGACAATTGGATTAGACAAATTGATGTGTATTGGAGAGTACAGAACATAGACTCAGACAAGAATAAGATACAACTGGAAAGCCTACACTTAGGAGGCACTACCTTGGTTTGGTGGGAAGGCAGAACCCAAGCTGATATGAAGAATCATGGTAAGACCATCTCTGTGTGGAGTGAATTTGTTGTTGCAATCAAAAAGTAGTTCTATCCATTGGCCTACATGCAACAAGCCATGATGAGTTGGCAAACTCTTTGGCAGTTGAAGGGGCAAAGTGTGCAAGGGTATACTCAAGAGTTTAGAAAGAGAGCATTGATGTTGGGCATCTCATTAGACTCACTAGAAACTCTTTTGAAGTACATTGGTGGTCTACACAGCTACATGAGGCATACCATCCTCATGTTTAATCCCACTAGTATAGATGAGGTATCTCTATAAGCTACTCATCTAGAAGCTAGAGGAAAGAATGGAAATCCAGAAGTTGGGAGACCATCCCAACCCACTGTAAGAAAGAGCAAGGAGGAAAGAAAGCAGAAGTCGAAACCAAGGAAGGCTAACACTACACAGAAAGGAAAAGCTTCATGCACTCACCATAAAAAGGAGGGGCATGATAATGAGCATTGTTGGATTCTGCATCCAGAGCTAAGACCTAAGAAGTCCAAGCTCAAGAAGAAGAAGATTGTTGCAGCTATTCAGAAAGATTTGGGGTTAGACTCGAGTGATGAAATAATCATTGCAGCCACAGGCATAAAAGGTAATAATTATGAAGCATCTACTAGTAATTCTGCTCAATCTATTATTGATTAAGAACATGAGAGAAAAAGACATGAGCTTTTCCATATTTGAGTTGTTTCCAAAAATCAAAAGACTGATACTTTGTTTGATAGTGGCTCACAAGTAAATCTAATTTCTAAAGCAATTGTAAAGAAATTGGGGTTAGAAATTACACCTCATAAGAAGCCATACCCATTAGGTTGGTTGAATGATAAAGCAAAACTACAAGTGACTAGACAGTGCAAATTCAAGTTTTCTTTTGGGTCAGCATTTGTATGAGGTTGAGTTAGATGTAATTCCTTTGGATATATGTGGAATTGTTTTAGGAAGTCCTTACTTGTATGACAGAAAGGCTATTTTCTATAGAGCTGAGAACAGGTATCTACTTGTTAAAGATGGAATTGAATAATTTGTAAGAGCTCATAAGCTCAAGAATAATTATACTCTCATAAACTCAGGACATATGAAAAGAATGATAAATTCATGCAAACAGTTCTTATTGATGGTTGTAAAGGAAAAAAAACTGATAAAACCAATATATTTGAGGGTTGTAATGCTGATGAGCAAGCTGATATAGGAAAAATTGTTTCAGAGTATGATGTCTTATTTCAGGAACCTAAATCTCTGCCACCCAAAAAGGGAATAGTACATGATATTATTTTGCAGCAAGATGTTCCTTTGCCTAACATTGGGATGTACAGGTTGTTTTCTTTAGAGAATTCTCAAATCAAGAAGCAGGTGTAGGAGTTGCTCGAGAAAGGGTTCATCATGCCTAGCACATCACCATGTGGGTCACCAATCGTTTTGGTGAGAAATAAAGATGGCGCATGGAGAATGTGCATTGATTACCGAGCACTGAATAAGATAACAATCAAAAATCATTATCCCCTTCCTTGCATAGATGTTCTTTTAGATCAATTGAAGGAAGCTGTTTATTTTACCAAGCTAGATTTGCATAATGGATACCACCAGGTCAGAGTTGCAGAACAAGATGCATGGAAGACTGCTTTCAAAACAAAGCACAGATTGTATGAATGGCTAGTTATGCCTTTTGGCCTAACTAATGCTCCTAATGCTTTCATGATATTAATGAATGATGTACTCAAACCTTTTCTTAATGATTTTGTTATTGTGTATCTAGATGACATTCTAATTTTTAGTAAAACGTGGGAAGAACATTTAAAGCATGTTAAGAAGACATTAGATGTTTTAAAAAGAGAAAAACTTGATGTTAAACTCTCCAAATGTGAATTTGGCAAAACCTCTCTAAATTATTTGGGTCACATCATAGGGGAAGGTGAATTGAAAATAGATCCCTCTAAAGTGGTAGTCGTTATAAACTGGACTAAACCCAAGTCTGCTACAGAACTGAGAAGATTCTTAGGAACAACAAAATATTGGAGGAAGTTCATTTGAAATCTTTCCTCAATTGTAGCTTCCTTACATGCTTTGATAGGATTGAACAAGGTGTTTCAGTGGGGAGGCAAACAACAAAACTCCTTTGACACCTTGAAAGAAAAAATTAGTACAACACCTGTACTAGTACTGCGAGATCTACAAAGACCATTTGAGATCCAAATTGATGCTAGTGACTATGCCATGGGAGCAGTGTTGACACAACACAGTAAACCCGTATGTTATCATTTTGAGACTTTTAATCCTGCAGTAGTTAATTATCCTACATATGATAAAGAATTGTATGCATTAGTTCAGAGTGTGAAAAAGTGGAAACATTACTTAATGGGCAAAGAGACAATAATACATACTCATCATCAACCACTTCAATACCTACACTCCCAAACTGAGTTGCAGCAATCAAGACGTTACAGATGGATGGGTTTTCTACAACAATTTCATTTAGTCATCAGATATAAAAAGGGCATACATAAAAAGGTTGCAGACATGTTATTGAGACCCATTATAAATGCATCTACGATACTTAAGCATAATTTTGTGCTACGTGAAAGCTACATAGAACAATATGCTCAGGATATTGATTTTAAACATGTATATGCAACTTTGAGTCAAGGCAAAAGAGTAGAAGAATTGGACTATCATGTGAAGGACCAACTCTTATATCATTGTGGGAAACTTTGCATTCCACAAACTAAGAGAGCAAAGATAATTAGGGAATCACACACTTCGCTAACATCAGGTCACTTTGGGGTAAGTAAAATAGTTGCACAACTGCAAAGGTTCTGCTATTTGCCGAAAATGAGTGAGACAGTTTCTAGATATGTAAAGGGGTGTGCTATGAGTGTTCAAAGCAAGCTCAGCAATAGAAAACTAGGCTTGTACACTCCATTGCTAGTTCCTTCCCACCCTTGGGAAAGCATTTCCATGGATTTCATTGGAGGATTGCCTAAATATAGGAAAGGTCATGATTATCTATATGTTTTTGTGGATAGGTTCAACAAAATGTGTATTTTGATACCCTGTAGTAAACATATTACAACTGAACAAAATGCAAAATTATTCTTTGAACAAGTATGGGTTCATTTTGGATTACCCACTTCTATTGTATATGATTGAGACACCTGATTTGTGGGGAAGTTTTGGTCCAGTCTGTGGGAACTAATGTACACCAAATTTAAGAAAAGAATAGCTTTTCACCCACAAACAGATGGCTGGACAGAAGTAGTTAATAGGACGGTGATCCAGTTACTGAGAGGATATTGCAGCAAACATCCTAAGCTTTGGGATGAACACTTGTGTAATGTGCAGCGTGCTTACAATAGAGCCAAACACTCTTCTACATAGAGATCTCCTTTTGAGACCTGTTTTGGTTTCATACCAAGGTCTCCTTTGGATTTTGTCTTTGGTAACGATACCATGGTTGATAGACACAGTGATGTGGACAAGGCGACTAGGTTTATTGAACAGATCCAGGAGATCCACCAGGCAGCATAGGAACAACTAGAAAAGAGTTAGGTAAAGTACAAGGCCAGGCATGATAAGCATTAGATGGAGCATAGTTTTCAAGTTGGAAACCTTTCCTAGCTGTATATCAACAAGGATAGGATGCAAGGTGAAGGTAAAAATTTAAAACCTATCAGGTATGGACCCTTCAGGATACTTGAGGAGATTGGTGAAAATGCTTTTCGCCTTGATCTACCAGCTTACAGGAACATCTAGTCAAACATGAACACAGAATGCTTGAGGTTGGTTGAACCTTCAATGATTGAGGACCCTGAAGAGCAGAGTCAACTACCTTCTGTTGATGACGTGCTACCTAAATATCTTAGTGAATTACAGGAAGACACAGTGCTAGATAGGAAGGTGAGGACGACGTGCAGTGGACAAGTGGAATACCTCAGGGTTGGGCTTAAAGGTTCGAAGCTGAGCAATGTGAAGTGGATTGACATTAGAAAAGTGAGACAACAGTTTCCTCACTTAGTCGATGCTTGAAGAAAACTAGCTTTTGGTGGTCCAAAAGTTTTTTCAGTGGGAAGGCCGTGATTCGAATCAGATCCATAAACGACTGTCAAAGGACCTTGATTGTATCAGGATGAAACAAATCTTTAAAGAGTCGAAAACAACATCAAGAACACCCTGAACCAGTGGCAATGGCAGCCAGCATGGAACGGCGAGGACCTCGGTCAAAGCACACTAACCAAGGTCCATGGAGACTGTGCGGACGTCAAAGTAGCCCCTTGGAGCCCTGGATCGGGAAAAGGAGATGATTTTCAATGCACAATTAGTGCCTAGCTGGACGAACAGGGCCAAAATTGGAAAGCCCGAGCACTTGGTCGTGTGGGGAAACCAGAGGACCGCGAGCGGGAAAAGTTAAAAGTGCTAAAGTACGAAGGCGGGACCCACGCTCTGGAAACTGGTGGTTTTGATCAGGGCACTCATTAACGGTAAGAGGTTTTGGATAGGAGTGAAGCAATTCCCTACACTGATCGATGCGTGGTGGTGGAGGTGAGAGAAAATCGTCATTGATCACCCGCTATCGATCAAGCAAGTCAACCGCGCTCTATGTGTGTATGACGTTGGATCTTGAGGAGCCCATATTGGATGGCTGAGATTGCACCCGATGGAAAGAAGTGGAATAAGCAGGGAATTAAGTTGTGTTCTAAAGGGATTTGGAGTCCGTTTGACCACCATGGTGGAGGAAGAATGCATCCACGACGTAACTAAAGAAACGAATCGACGAAGCATGCTGGCACTAGTTAGATGGGGACACGTGGCCACTCCCTCGAGGTTCATGTTGACGCCGAAAAGGAAAATCCAAGCACAGCTACAGAAGGAGAATCGACGTAGGCAGGAGAGGAACTGAACATGCATAGGGATCGAATGGCTAAAGCCATGAACAGAGACAGTCGAATAGAAGGGGAGTTGATTAGGAACCTGAATTCAGAGGAGTCCACGCGACCAAGAGAGACAATGAACAGTGAACCTGGAGAGGAGGACTGAACATAAAGAATAGTAAAGCCAAGTAGAGGAGACAGAGGGCCGAGCTGACCACAGGCGGCATCAAGCACTGGAGAGATTGAAGATTCAAGGCTTCCCATAGAGGAATCTATCCAGACTGAGCATCACTTTTGACTCTTTCCACTGTAGACCAAGGGTCATAGAGGTGGTAGGAAGAAAAAGAGTTTGTGACTCCGAGTGGCTTGGGGAATCCAAGAACAACCTTGCCAAGAAAAATGTGATTCAGGAGAACTCATATTGAGTCCCTGTGTTGTAATTTCTCTACTGAAAGACACAATAAATTAAGGCCACCACTAAAGCTCGATTGGAGACGTAACCTGGAGAATAGGGTGAACTCCTTACTAAAAAATGTTTGTGTCTTTACGTTGCTTACTGTATTTCTCTGTTGTCTTTCCATTTAAATGTCTGTGTATTGGCAATCTGATCGATCTGTTGCTTAAATAACATAGAACACACACCAGCACATGAGTCTGTAATACCTTTTGTTTAATAAATCTTCAACTGAGGTCACTCATAGGGTGATTATCAGATCACTCCAGCTAAGTAGCTTAATGGATATTTATCTCCAAGTCCATTAAGCTCATCTAGATTTGGATCTGGAAGTCTTATCATGAAATAATTATCCATTCCCATTCACCAATGGGATTTGGCAAGAATCTCATCTCTTAGTGTCTCACTTTTCCAAGTGATTAATTATTTTATTTATTTCATAATAGAGTGTTTACTTTTTTTGTTACACATCAGACCTAGTTTTTGTTAGCTTAGGTTAGAAAAGTTTTACATACAGGGGATGATTGTTACATATTCTACCCCTTAAGTTTACATTGTCCTCAGTGTATTAGTACATTTTACAATATTATTTCCTCATTCACAAGTAGTTGTCTCAAAATTTACAGGCTCCCATAGTATTTCCATCTGATGTAGACCTTTCGATATATATATTGATTACAAATGAGTTTTACCTGCACATGTCCTTCCACCATTACATGTGACATTTGTTTCAATCAATTTTTGAGAGATTTTAGATGCAAAAACTCAACGTTGTTTACCATAGTAAATATCATAGCTTGATATATAGTATTACTATTTGAGTAATGACGAGTTATGTTTCCTGCCATTTAAATATGCCTCCTCATGTTCATTATATTGGAAGAAATGCATGTTGTTCCCGTGCATTCTTCTAATTCCTTTGTATTCTCGCCAAACACTTGCTTCATGCAATTACCCTACATTAGTAATAACAAGTTAAACTAGCACATTTGAATAATCAACATGTATAAAATATCATATCAGGTTAGCTCAACATAACCATCAAAATCATAATACCCCTCAATTATAGATCGCATGTAATCCACATAGATCAGACTCATAATCACTGTCATGCGGAAGAGTTATTTTTGCGGACAAACCTAACCTCCCTAGGAGTCTAAGACTCTCTAGTGACAAAAAAACCAAAAAAGAGCAATCCTTCTCTAAACACACATTATTCAATGAGAGATCAAGTGTTTTCCGATCTTACCTTAGGTCCAACGCTTGTTGTAGCAGTCCAGCCTTGCTGATCCAGATGAGCTCCTCCTTCACTTTAAGACCTGCATACACTAACAAAGCAAACGATTACATAACACCTGAATAATTCATAAAACAAAGCATATTCATCACATAGACCAAGGAGTACATGAAATAATTCATTAACAACAAATCATTGAGAAGAATGGACTTATTTGTATTAAGGAAACAAAAAAGGAACCATTACAACCTGAGCCTTGGTGTTGTGCAAGCTCCTCCCAGGGCCAACAAGAGATTTCCTCTACTTTGACAAGCTCACCCACTCCCAATATGGCAACAAGGAAGGATAGTGATCTCTCCTCACAAGTCAACAATGGAAGTCCTAATTCCAGCAGCATTTACCCTTTAGAATGTTCAGCTTTCAACCTCCCCTCCTTTGGCCCAATGCCTGTATTTATAGTATTCTAGAGGAGGTTATTCAGTTCCAACATCAATGGGATACTCCCTCTTTTGGATGGGGTAGCTCCTCTCTTGATGGGATAAGCTCCTCTATCATAGGGGTGCATGAACCATCTGGAGGCGCTCAATACACGTCAAAAACTCTTCTAGGAGGCTCTAGAAGTGACCACAAGTAACTTTTAAAGATGAAACTCGCGCCTTTTGACCTTTACAGGGGTACGCACCCAACCTTTAGCTTACAGAGCGTACAAGTACGCAGGTACAGTGTGTTTGGGATGCGTACACGCAGGCAAGGTAGAGAGAACCTGCGTACCCAGAGATAAACATGTTTTAAGTGACTTTCTCTCTTTTTGAAGTTTGACATGAAGAGCAGAGGTATGAGGCTTGACAAGGAGGACAATATGACTATTGATGGAGCCATATTAACTGCAGATAGTCATGGTGACAAATTTCAGTGTAACACCATCATATGCCATTGATAGTGCAGGAGGTCATTCATGAAATCAATGACCTCGTTGCTGTCATCATGATGGTAACGAGCTAACTGCTCCACTAACGTTGTAACCTGGTTTATTTGCACTTCTAAAGAATCAAAGAGTGGAGGTAAGTCCACTCTTCCAGGCGATATGGCATGTTTTTGCTCCACCTCTTCTCCATAATCTTGTTGTTCCACTCGATGTGCTATACCATGGCCATCATGACCAATGCCTCTCTGAGATCTTCCGTGCTAGGATGACATGATGCTCCTGTTGGCCCCCACACACAACCGTCTCAAAGTACCCCACCTAATAGCCCCATTTCCAAGTTGGATGAACTTCCAAAAGTCTTAGGACTCCTTGCCAACTAACGAGCCAACTCCAATAATGGACTACCAAAATTTGAAATTCCCCCTGTCATGAAGCCGACCACCTTCCCACTAAGCTAAGCCCGGCCAATGATCCCTCTCAACAAAGCCATCCCACCATCATTGGCACCATAAGCACAAACTGCTATAGATCCCCCCTCCTTGCAAAAGACTCCCATACCTTACCCCAAAAAATGAAGTTCTGAGGGCTCCGTGAGCTACAAATTTTCCATCCCACATGCCTACCAGATGTAAAGGGCTACAAAACACGAGGGAATATGCCATAATTGGGAAACCATGAACCTCAACAATCACCCCGACCAACAATCACCCTCACCATACACCAAACACCGCTACAGAGACACAACCAGACCAATGTTGAACTAAAAGGAAAATAAAACAAGAAAGATTTACATATTCCAAGAGGAGAGAGGGAACCTCAATTGCCAACATGAAGGCAACTTGACCAACAATATGGTACACTTTCCTCAACTGCAGAAGCTCACCCACGGTCAGGACTACACAAATTGAGTCAATGTCCCAAACAATTACAATTACCCTCAGAACCACCTGTTTGGAAGAATTGAATACATTAAAACTTGAATTATTACTCTGATTTGATCTCATAGAATGGAGTGCGGTATGGCTATGACATATATCTGCCTTGCACTTCAAGGAAGAAAATCCCACTAATGACGCTTTTCCTATTCCTTGAAACCAATTGTCACAACCCACAATAAACCAAGCAAATGAATAAACCAACTTTTGTTTGCAAAACTTCTTCCTTTGCTCACCCAAGCTGAATTCTTCAACACACCTCTACATTTAGTCGCCACATGGGAGGGGATTAAATGCCCCTTCATGAGCTCTTGTCCCTTCGTTCGTCACCCCCATCTGGGATTTTTTATTTTTTAATAATGATAATTATGAGTAAAACATTTTGACTGGGTCAAATTACATAAAACTAAAACTAAAAATCAAATAGAATAAAAAAAATGGTAATTATAATTAATAATAAAACCAACCTAGATCCATCTGAACTCAACTCTAGATCTACCAAGGGCTGAGAAGGATCAAATCTCTTGAAATGCAAACTTATTGTAGAGTGAAAAGGATTTGATTCCTCTCGGCGCTTGGTAGATCTAGAGTTAAGATGGGTCTAGATTGGTTCATATGGAAATTGTTTATTTTTTAGAAAATTTTCAATATAAAGAAAAAATACAATATAATTATTATAACTATATAAATGAAATGGTTGATAAATAATCACCACCAACAATTTATAATAAGTATCAAAAACACTACATTATCAAAATTTAAAAAAAATATAAAAATTAATTTAATCGTAACTTTATTTTAAATTATTATTATAATAATTATAAAAATAATTAATATATGAGCTAAAAATATATACATTTAAAAATATGTAAAAAGATTCTTAACCATGAAGATACACTTCCACTTTACTATGGAGATTCTTAATTTATAAATATGACTTGTTTAAATACCCTAGGCCAACACCATGGCTTATCAATACCACATGCCCAAAAAGCCATAACTTCTTTCATATGAAACTTGTTCATATGACATATTTTTAGTTACTCAATTTAAATAAAAGGAAACCAAATGGAACCTTCCTTATGTAGTTCAAAAAGGCTATTTTGAATTCTACAACTAGACATAACTTCTTTGTTTAATCATAACACATGAAATACTATGGGGGTCTTAGTATTGCTTAAAATAGCTAATTTGTAAGCGATTAATTCTAAAACACTTGAGAATAAGCTAATTTGTAAGCGACTAGGTCTAAAACACTTGAGTATAATATAGGGTCCATGAAACTTAGGTGCTAAATTCTAATGGCTTTTCTCCTTAAATAATGTCTCCTTCTAGGGATGGAGATGTGAGAATACCTAGTCCCCTTCTTCAAAATGGCATTGATAGTGATGCTGATTAGATTGTTACTTAATTTGATTTCAGGACAATGACAAATTATCCTTGAGGATACAAAAATGGCCATGACAGGAAATAAACATTTTGTCCACCTCTTAAACCTTAGATAAGCCTAATAAGTAGGAGATTTATAATAGGGATTTTCCCCATATACTTCCTAAAAGGGGGTCAATTGAGTAGAACCATGGAAGGTGGTATAGGACCATTGATTGGATAATGGTAGTGACTAAACCCATTGGGATGGTCAATTTGAGGGGAAAAAAAGCACAAATAAGCTTCTAAATTTGTAGACTACTTTTTTATGACCATCTATTTTGGGGTTACATGCAATGTTGAGATTTAATTAGGTATCTTAAAGATGAAAAGACTCTTACAAAAAATATATAGTGAAGATATAGTTACGCTCTACCATAATTGATTAAGGTCTTCCACAAAGTTTAATAGTATTAACCATGAATGATTGTGGTATTTTGGAGGTCTTGAATGACTTTTTAATGCACAAAGGTGAGCATATATAGAAATGAAATTAACAACTATCATGATCATTCATTTATTTCCCAATTTCATTAACCCCATAATGAAATTCATATAATTTATATTGCACATGATAGCTAGAATGGGTAAAGGTTGTGATTCTCCTAGAGGTTGCATCATTTACTCCATTGTGATATTGGAATATGTCATATTCTATAATCAAGGTGAGGATTCCCTTCTTCATTCCTTCACAAAAGAATGTGCACTATATTTGATTCGAAACATATCTAAATAATCCTTCCCCGCCCTTTCGTCCTTCCCAGGGTATCCGTCAAGGCGATCCTCTCTCCCCGTTCCTTTTTGTTCTCATGGCCGAAGGACTTAGTCACCTTCTTTATTCTGCTATCAATTCACACTCTTTAAAGGGAATTTCTCTGCATGGTCAACCCCCCATCTCTCACCAACAGTTTGTCGATGATAATATGCTTTTCGGCCATCCGTCAGTTCAAGAGGCCTCTGCCTTCAAGTCCCTGCTCAATGTCTTCTCAGAAGCTTCTGGCACCACTATCAATGCCTCCAAATCCTAGCTCTTCTTCTTCCATACTCCCATTCTCACTCAGAGAAATATAGCCAGGATTTTGGGCTTTCCAATAGCCATGCTTCCTTCGAAATATCTTGGAGCTCCCCTGTTTGATTCAGCCATCAAACATGCTTCCTGGAGAACCCTCCTTGACAATTTAGAAACCAAGCTCTCCTCCTGGACCTACCACTCGTTCAACATTGCAAGCACGCTTATCCTAATCAAATATGTTCTCCAAGCCTTGCCTTTGTACTTATTTTCTATCTTGGCTGCCCCTAAATGGGTTCTTAAAAATATCCACAATCTTCAAAGGAACTTTCTTTGGGGTTCGTCGGGCCACAATAGAAATTGGGCTCTGGTCAAATGGATTGAGGTTTGTCTTCCGAAGTCAGCTGGTAGGCTTGGTCTAAGGGATCCCCTCCACAGCAACAACACCATGGGTGCTCGCATCTGGTGGAATTGGATCTCAAAACCGCACACTCCCTGGGCACGTCTCTGGCAAGCCGAATATGCTCCAGCCAGTCCAATGGAGGATCTCATCTGCATCAGTACGACCACCCCTGGCTCACTGATTTGGAATGCGGCCAAGCAACATAGTGCCTTTATTCAAGCACACAGCTTCTGGGAAATCCACTCGAGTACCACTGTAAGATTTTGGGAGGACTCTTGGCAACAACTTCCCAAACTCGCCTCTCTCTTTCACAAACCTAAGTGGCAAGCAACTATGCAGCAAAATGATCAAATCCATGTCCATCAATTTTGGTAGCAACAATCCCCTCAAGGTTTTCAACTTTGGAGAACAGCTAACACCTGGTAGGCTAACTGGCATGAGGAAACTTATGAAGAGATCAATCAAGAGCTCAAACTCAGGAAATTAAACTCTCTGATCAGAAGGACAAAGTGCGATGGGGATATACACCCAAAGGTATGTTCACTACCAAGGAAGCATACCAAATTCTCTATCAACCCACACAGATTATAAAGGATCAACTATGGGATTAGGTCTGGCAACCAAGTATCTGGCCTAAGGTCTCCACATTCCTTTGGCTACTAAGCAAACAATGGATCCTCACTTGGGATAATCTACAAAAGCGAGGATTTATTGGGCCTTCCAGATGTGCCAACTGAAATCTTCAAACAGAGACCATCTTGCATCTCTTGGACACCTGCCCATTAGCAACTCAACTTTGGGAGAGAACAACACAGTGTAATAGAAGAATGGGCAGACGTGTGGGAGATATTTTAAACACCATCAGGAACTGGCCTCGACATCCTTTCCAAAGTCTTCTACTCAATTCCCTCTGGAACCTCTTATCGGGCTTTGTCTACTGGATCATCTGGAAGGAAAGAAATAACAGGATCCTTAAAAATCACAATATGCCCCTTGACACTCTTTGGCTACTTCTCAAACAAAACCTTCAAGAAACTCTAGCTCTTAGACACTAGCAAGACTCAGATTTGCGAGTTTCACCGCAGGAATGCCTCATTCTGGCAAATTGGAACCTGGATCTCACTTTTTTAGTTCATATCAAGCCTAGCTCCTCCATCCACTCTGAGTCTCCCCAAGTCTGGTCTCCTCCTACCATCCACCCTTACAAATTGAACTTTGATGGAGCTGCTAAGGGCAATCCTGGGCCGGCTGGATATGGTGGTATCTTCAGAGATGCTGAAGGCTCTGTTCTACACATATATCATGGTTCGCTCAGAAGAGATGCCAACAACGCTGCCGAACTTGAAGGCTTATGGAAGGGCATTTGTATAGCAGAAATAATTTTTTTTCCCTCTAGAGGTGGAAGGGGATTCTCAAATATTAATAGAGGCTGGTATTCGGATTCACTCAAGCTCTTCAACAACAAAGATCGCTTCGAGCTGGCGGCTCCTAAGCAGATTGGAACAAATTGAAGAATGGCTCAGGGCTCCACGCAGCATCACCTTCAAGCACATTCAGCGAACAACTAATAAGGTAGCAGATAGACTGGCTAATCAAGGTGCCAATCAGTAGCTCCCATACTTCTCTAGTCCATTGAATAGTTCCAATGATATACAACTCAAAAGAGACTGCACTCTCCTGGTGCAACAAAATCTATCTCTCCTGGATCCGGGTGTTTAATTATCTGATCGGTACGTTGGCGGCTAAATGGGTTGGCGCGTAGCTTATTGCCACCGCCACTCAGCCTCGCGCAATGACAGTCTTTAATTCCTCTGCTCTCAACTTCAATGCTGCATTAATGCAGCTTGTCCCTCCATACCAGCCTGTTCATTCTTCTATCATGGCGCCCCTATCTGGACTCATTTGCACTCCTCCTATGCGCTCGCGTCACTCCCTTGCTATCGTAGAGCCACGCTCTCGGACTAGCCCAGGGAAACATTGGGCTCTAGATCGCTGGGTGGATTTATCATCGGGCCTTCAGGTTTCTCACAACCCTTTCTGCAATTTCAATAGTAGCTCATCCTCTGTCATTCTCACTGCCCCTCTGTATGTTGAAGCTAAGCTACTTTTAATCCCCTTCTGCCTCCATAGTATTGCAGCCCATTCTGAACCTCCTGTTCTTCCCACTATGCCCAGATTGCGCTAGAGAATGAGTTGCAGGAGGGGAAGTTCCCAGGGGCAAGTTATCCACCAAGCCTCCTCCTCCACGATGGATTCCTCGTCATTCTCCTCAGACTTTTTCTCTAACCGCTATCCTGTTACCAGGAGTGGTCGTGGACGAGGTCATGGGCAGCTTATTTTGGCAGCACGCTCTCTCAATTATCCATCTAATACAGCTCGTCTTCAGTTCCCCTGGAATCTCAGTAATTTTAGCTTCTTAGCCTCTGTCACCATTGAGCTTCGAGAGGTTACTTCTAGTCAGGTTGCCATGACCCCTCGGTGACTCTGGAGACAAGGAAGGAAGATAGGCATGGCACTACTCAGATTGATAACAAGTAGAGTAAGGCTCCGGGTCCGAGTAAGTGCATTGCAACCCAGGTCATGGATTATCAGGCTGGTCCGAGCGTCCGTACTGGTGGCGGTTCTTCAAGCAAAGAAGGCCATCCCTCTGAGGACGAAGACCTCTACAATTATGGGTGCCGCATCATTGAAGAGCATCCCTCCACCTCTCATGAATCTTAATAAGGTCTGCGTTCAATGGTTTTTGTTTCTCCGTAGCTCGAAGGTGCTCAATTCCCTCCTATTTTATCGCCATGATATGATAAATAGTTCTCATGCTCAGTCCTTTGTTCCGAAGTCAAATTGCCGGTTTCCCGTGCGTGGGCGGTGTTTTTCTGGCTATGTATTTTGGTCTCGATTTTGGTCACAACTGTTTTTGAGGTCTGACTTCAGTTTTGATTTGGGCAGCGCTTCTCTGTTTTCTTGCTTGGGCCCAATTATCTTGTTTTGGTTGCTGAATTACCTCTGGCCAGTCTTCAGTTTCAGTTACGATAATGGGGTTTTTCTATTTCTATGTACTAGTCATGGTCATGTTCCTAGAAGCCCTTCTGGTCGGTCTTCAGCAGGTCTTTTTGGACAGTGTTAAGCCTTGCAATGTGAGCATGCCGCATCTCTGGGTTAGACTTCTCGAGGCCGTGGCCTCTTTGTAAATTTATTTTGTATCAATATAGGAGTAGACAAATTCAGAAAAAAAAAGAAAAAAGAAGAAGAAGAAGAAGAAGAAGAAGAAGAAGAAGAAGAAGAAGAAGAAGAAGAAGAAGAAAAAAGAAAAAAGAAAAAGAAAAAAGAAAAAGAAAAAAGAAAAAGAAAAAGGAAAAGTAAAGTGGATGGTTGTAAGACTCAGTGTCTACAAGGCAATTTGGTGATTAATGAAGGAAAATTAAACTCTTAAAAACAATGGGAATGTGAAAGTGGAATAAGAAAAAAATGAGAAAAAAAAGTGAATTATTTAAATTTATATAAAAAATGAGAGGAGAAGAGACTAAGGAATGGAAATTGACATGCCATACCCTTTGGCCTTCCCATTAGCCTAGCTCTCTCTATTTGTTTGTATACTTTCACCCTCAAAGGGATTTTTTCTAGCTAAGAGAGGAGAGGATGCATATACAAACATAATCTACATTTTAACGTGAGATTCTCAAAATAGGAAATGAGAAAACATTCAAAACATGTTTTCCCATTTGAGGTTATAGGGTAAAATCACTATATTTATTGTCAATTAATTGTTCTGTGAATTTATATTGCGTGTTATGGTTCAATTTCTTTTTCATTTATATATTACTATAAGGATTTTCGTTACAATAAATCCTCAAGAAAGATTTGTTGAATTGATTGGTTGATTTCATTTTTTTTTTGAATGTTGTACATTTTAATCCCATATCCATTATAGGATGAGCCCACTATAACCAAATAAAATGGAAATATAATTCGAACATAACTAGTGTATGTCCATGGATCTATTTCACTGCCATTTTACTAATTGATTTTTAATTCATCCTTAAACCAATTCTAGTCTCATTTGTAGTAGATTACAATATCTAGATAACCCAAACTATACCTTGCTTAAACAAGATTGACAACTATGGTTTTAGGGATATTATTTTTTCCATCTAGATCATTGATGAAATTTCTTATATCTAACAACTATTTAATTTCAAGATGTTGGCTTTCCCATTCTTCTTTATTCATGTACAACATCACCTATTGAGTCATTTATTGGTGAATTCTATAGAAATAAAGTGTTCTTCCTATGTAAAGCTTACATGTTAATTTTTCCACATAGATCCTATAAGAAGTATAAAAATCTTATTCATTATATAAGGAATTATAAATCAACTATCATCTTAACATCAAGAGAAAAACAATTCAAAGTTATGATATAATTTCCCATGTCTTAAAGACTATAATAATTTTTTTCCATACACTTGGATGTAAGGCTAGGTAAACTTGGCATGAAGAAAATGATGTGTTCATGTCAAAGTGAGGAAATGTTTCCCTTAGGAAAATAACAAATACTCTTGATTAATGCTAGAATGATATGATTATAAAGCATTAATTTTAATATTGTTAGAGTTATCCATATTGTGTGTTATCAATTTCCAACGACTAACCATAATCTATATGTCCCCCTCTCTCCAAGTCTACAAACTAGTTGGTGGTTGAATAATGATTGTACTATTTGGTTGGATGAGTGGATGGTGTTGGCATTGATGTGTGTTGAAGTGTTGCAGATGTGTTGTTTGTTGGCATTGATGTGAACTTGGTGTTAGTATGAAATTTCTTGGAAGGTGTACCAAAAACATCTCACTTAAGTCAGTTGTGAAAAGTGACCCTAACAACAATTTGTGGCTGCTTATGCTTCAGATATACAATAATAAAACGAGAAAAACCTGCAACAAAAGGACATATGCGATCCAAAACAAAAAACAACAATATATATCCAATGTAATAACCCAATATGGAAAGACTTTAAATGAATAATAATCATTACTGCTAACACCTAGTGAAGGAGATCTACAAAAAGGGTATGCAAATCCATCTCCGTTGGGTAGGTCCTTTGATGTCTTTGACGCTTCAGTAATCGATTCTCTCTCTCAATATGTAAAAAACCCAAAAATAGAGTGTAGAACTCAAGTGGGAGTTCTAATGCAAGAAGACGACAGTGGTGACGATGATAATGATCATGGTTAAGAATGAATGGACAACCCTCTTATTTATAACAAAGTATTGGGTTGATCTCAAAAATGAAGAATAATAAAATAATATTGACCAAATCAAGGTCTAACCACTAGGAATACTTTATTAAATTTTTTGGAGAGGGAAAATATATTCAAAATGGTCAAATATCTTTATTTAGAAATAATTAACAAATAAAATGATTTATTAATTATTTCTTGATGATTAAGAATGGTGTGAAACTGAGATAATTATTAAATAATGATTTAACAATGATTTCAATAATAGAATTAAGGAATAATAAGTAAATAGTGATTTATTAAATTATTCCTAGGTGATTTAGCCAAATGTGACAATGAATAATTATCAAACAATGATTTAATAATTATTCCAAGAGAAAATTAAATAAATAATGATTTATTCAATTATTCTCATGGGTTTTTAAAATTTTAATGAGAAATAATTTAATAAAAATGGTTTACTAAATTATTTCCCATGGTGAAAGTGATTTTACTATGGTAAAATTAATCCTACATGGTGTATATCAATCCACCTAATTAGAAATGGCTAGGTGATCATTTTTTGGTGACAACAGATTGTCCCCCAACATATGAGTGTTAAGAGAAAATTGTATGACAGAAATACATTGTAGGTTACACTTCCATGAGACACCAAAGGGGAGTCAGAGATAGAGAGAGAGATACAACTAAAGCAATACAAGGAAGGACAAACATGGAGGGGGCGAGACCTACTAAACTGATATAAGTCTCCTTTTATGTTGGATTGCATGATCTTAAATAAGGCGGGGGAGGCATACCCATACCCGTCGAGATAACTTAGTATAGAGAATAATGGTGAGCCCAACAATGTGGGACTGAGCTACAAAGTATATGATACATGATATGATGGCATCAATGGGCCAGAAATTAATACAATGCATCCCAGAGATATAATTTGTCTGTAAAGACATATGCAAGGACTAAATACAATAAAATCTGAGTACATGAGACATAATTCCCCTCAAGTTGACATGGTGAGGGGGGATCACAACCAAATAAGCCCCGTTGAACAGGAAAGGGCTCTGAAGTTTTGAATGGATCATCTAAAGGAGACATGCATGTTGTGGTTGCTACAAGTGGCTGAAACTGAACCCATCACATCTGTGGAATTACATTTGAGGCTGGATCAACATCTACGGACATCTAGGCATGTGGGGGGCTACCTGAAGGGTTAGCCCCTCATGAGGTCTGGAACATCACACAAACACTCGGGAATCACTGGTACAATCATCTGGATCACCAAACTATCAAGTGTACAATTCTCAATTGTGCGATAATCAGATGGCATCAAGCACGTGAGAAAAAACCAAGTCAAAGGGAAATGATGATTCCCTTTGCTTGATCCAAGGAATCGAACAAAGATGAAGGCTTGAACCAAGGTTCATCATCTTCTAGACCACACTTTTGGAATAAATGTGCTAAAGTCGACAGAAGAGGGCCTGCCAAAGTTAAGGCACTAAGGAACCCTCAACAAAGACATGAGGTATCATAGTAGAGTGACTGATGGAATCACACTAGGGATGATGATGGGAGGAAACAAAATGAGTGGTGGAATGATGAGTTCCCTTGTTAGAGCGTGATATTCATGGTTGACCTAGTAGGCACTGATTCGATTTTGGAGGGGATGGTCAATTACACAGATGAAGGATTTTGAAATACGAATCAATGTAGCTGGAGGAAAAATATGAATACGATGGGATGAATGTGACACAAAGATGCATGGAATACTATAAATAGACGCAAGGGGACTCAGAGCAAACTCCATAGAGAGAAGGGTGACTCATCTCGGATGCTCTGAACAAGGGTGACTCGTTGATGCTGCCACATGGGAGAGGCCCGAAGGGGACCATAAAAACATGAGTAAATAATGGTTACTCATGATGAAAATCGACACGTGGGTCAACTAGTGTAGAGGTAAAGTTGTACCAGAGTACGAGTGACTCAAATGAATAAATTAAATTATAATAAGTGACAAAATGAGACCTCATGGAAAAAATGGCTTCCTCGTGAAGTGTCAAATTACCAAAAAGAATGGGAGACCCATTAGAGAACTCGATGATATATTTCCAATGGTGCTGATGGTTCATCAAATTGAGCTACGGTTTGGTTGAAAATAGGGTTTTTCCTATAAAAGGGCTTCTTGCCCCCAAATCCAATTCATTTTCATAGTGAGTTGTTGGAGAATTTGGAGAGGAGGAGAAGGCCCTAAATCTTGTGGAGATTGTAGTGGACAAACCGACCATCGAATTTTGGATCTGTGAATTTTAGGTAGGTGACCTTGTCTAAGGATGACCTTAATGTTTCTTGGAAGGATGGTTCCTAGTGAAGAATAAAGGTAATAAAATATCACGGGAATGAACTACTAGAGGAGGTCTAGAATGATCTCCGCCCACAAAGTCAAACCTAGGGACCAAGTGGTAAGTGTTGCATTGCATAGAGCAGAATGTTTTAATATATGGTATCAAGCATCTACGATATGACATGTGTATATAGCTTGCCGGAGAGGCCGTTAGGACAAACTATCCAAGTAATGAAAGGATAATCGACCATACCTAGATCATTGGGGTCTAGGCCAAGACTTATGTTAATCAAGTGGGAAGGTGGCTAGGGGTGCCATCATTCCCCTAAGCATGAGATACTTCCCCCCAACATATGATGATGGAAAGGACTGATCAAATATGTAAAGGTGGGAATGATGCCCCTAGCTAGAGGAGCGCCATTGTGTTCCAAGTGCTCAAAATAGGGGATTCAAGCATTCAATCTAATTGACACAAGATACTCCAAAGGATAATGAGCATTTGGTGGGCATGCTAGATGTATTTAGAATAGTGGACTATAAACACATTTTGATGAGTTGGTTCGCCATTTGTTTATGTTATGTATGTCTTCTTATGGGAAGAACTAGTGGATGCAATAGGAGAAAGGAAATGGTGGATTACCAATCTCGCTTGGTACTGCATATATGAATCAAATGGACTGAGTTTCTGGGTTTGCATACACGGTGTTACAATGCCAAAGAGTGGCTTTAGATATAATGAACTAATGCTCACCTAAATGACACAATGGTTGGACAATAACAATGTCTAAGGGACTGAGTTGTTGATGTAATGGAGGAATGATTAAGTGGATCATTGATAGAGTGATCTGAAGTGATAAGATACCCTATAGGTTCTTCTGAATGGGAATAATAATGGTACTAGAGTCAACCCTACCAAATGCACTAGGAGGGTTGGGGAGAATTGCTTCTCCCGGACTCTAAAAATTGGATGCGCCCTTACCCAAACATTGAGTGGCAATGTAATGACACAAGGTAGATGTGGATTGAAGTAATGGGTTCAAAGTAAGGGGTTATTGAACCAATCAACCTCATCCTGGATGAAGTCTTTGGACACAAAACATATTGGCCATGGGTTTGCTACAAAAGGAAGTATGCACCAAGGATAATCAGGGGTGGTCATGGTTTCCATGATGTCTTCATCAGAATGGAAGATGAGAGGATGAGAGGACGAAATAACACATGATGAAGAGTATATATTTGAGGCATCTTCATGAGAGACAAGGTTCACATGCACAACGTCAACAAGGGGAAACAGATGACTAGTAGATGTGACATCTACCATTGAGATTGAAGTGTTCATCGAAGTAGGTTGAAAATAATCAGAATAGGAGACGCCAAGGGAGTTCCAATATATAGATATTATGGATGATGATAGGTAGAGAATATGAGCAATACTATCCGTCATATCAATATTAGGGGGAGGGATCACGACGGGTGGTTGAGAGATCTCCTGCTTTGGCATAGGAGTGGGATCGAGACCCACAGATATAGGAGAGGTGGAATCACTATGAGCGAACTCTAATTCATGAAGCACTTTAAGTGTATCACAAAAATATTCAAGACATGGACATTGATGAGAATAATTACCATAGTTATCACACAAAGCACAAGGGTGATTATTGCGTAAGGATATGTTCTTCTTAGCTGACTCGAGTAAGGTGAGATGGACCTCAGGAATGTTAGAATCATGGAATGTATTAGAGACCACATTATTGATATGAGAAAGTTCAGGACAATTATTGGTGGCATGAACAACAAAATCACACAAAGCACATGGAGGAGTAGGCTTTGGCCGCTTAGGAGGAGTTGGAGTTGGTTGGGGTGCCTTGTCTTTGGTTTACCTTTTCTGGGGTTTCCCCCCCTCACCAAATGAATTTGCAATAAGAGTAGGTTCTTGTTCAGGTCGCTTTGGAACTGAAACAAAGCAAGGGGTAGGAACAAGAGGTTGAACTCGGGTCAAAGCAATGTAAGGTTTGAGTTGATCAGGGGGAGCATTTGTGAGAGGATCAATGTAACATACTGGGATACACCAAGGTAATGTTAGGTAAATTCAATGTAGCCATGACAGGTGTTGAATAAAATCCTGGGGGTGAAAATAAGAATGGTATCTGACCATAAGGGTAATGATTTGAGGGAGATTCTATGAGGTGGTTAAGACATGGGGGAACAATTTCATGCTGAAAAGGACTAGGAGAGATACCAACAGAAGGAAGAGGACCTTGAGGACTAGTACCTGAAGGTGGGGTTGATTTGGGAACAATTGTTAGGCCCCTATAATACTAATGATTCCCCCATTACTATTGTCATTGTATCCCTTATTGTTATTATTGTGCCCCTATCATCCCCATATTGTTATTAGTATGCTCCATAGAAACCCATTATTGCTATTTTTGTGCCCTTATCATCCCCATATTGTTATTAGTATGCTCCATAGAAACCCATTATTGTTATTTTTGTGCCCTTATGTAATTAATGTTATGTCGGCTTGGTTATATTGTGACCCCTTAGATTCCTATATATAGAAGGGAGGTTTAATAATTTGTATCATCCAAGAATTATTCATTTGTGTAATGTAAAGGAGGTTCCCCCCTCGAAGAGGCTAAATTCTAAGGCATTGATCTATCTTTTCTATCTTTATGTGAGCTGGTTTCCTAACATTTGGTATCAGAGCTTTGGATTCTAGGGTTTCGTTGCTCCAAATAGGTCATCGTGGTATTTTCACTATAACTTTTTTTCTCCGATGTTTTAGAAGCTACAAAACAAACCCATTTGAGGCGAAATCGTTCTGAATTTCGGGTTCAAATTTTAGAGCTTTCCTCACTATATTTGCGGAGATATGATCTGAGGAAGTTTGGGTTTTTGCAGACTCCCGAATTACATTCCAAACAGGTGACCTGGGTAAAATCGTCATAACTTTTGTTTTGAGCATCAGATTGAAATTTCGTTAAAAGTTTCAGTAAGAGGACGACCTGTAGTTTTTTTTATATCAGTTTCGGATACTAAGGTTGAAATAGTGACATGTGGCACGTCGTACAAGTTCACTATATTGAACTAGTCTATGATTAGGTCATCGTGGGAGATTTGGCATAACTCTTCCTTGGAGAATCCAATATTGATAAGACTTGTGGGGTTAGAAAGAGGACTCAAAGGGCTACTATAGGACGAGATTTCAGATATTCTAGATCCGCATCACTCTCACTAAAGGTAAATGAAGGCAAGATGAATGGCGTAGAAGATAATATGAATGGCATGCAAGTTAAGATGGATGGGGTGGAAGCTAAGATGAATGGCATGGATGATAAGATGGAAGAATTGAAGATAAATTTGAATAAGTTGCTACACGAAATGGTCACTAATGGTGAAAGGGTAGTAAAGGAAACTCATGAGGAGAACAAAAGAAATGTTAATCATGATTTCATAGACTCTAATGTTGGATTGAATACCCACCATGTTCCAAAAATCGATATGAAGAATTTTGATGGCAAGGATCCCGAAAAATGGATGCTACAGATGGAGAAATTTTTCGATCTCCATAATGTGCAAAACACACAAAAGGTACGTATTGCAACTTCATATTTGGAACCAAATCAATTTGTATGGTATCGATGACTTTGCTCTAGTAAAAAAATTGTCACTTGGGAAATTCTTACGAAAGAAATGATAGCACATTATGAGGATACAAAAAGCAACACCTTTTTTAGCCAATTGATAAATCTCAAACAAGAGGGTTCAATGATTGAACACATTGAGGACTTCCAAAAATTGAACATAAGGGTAAAATATATTCAAGAGGAGCATAGGATTGA
>APFE031145785.1:34882-59651 GCA_000404065.3 Pinus taeda
CCAACATGAGGTTCGCCTTTGGGAACCTGATTCATTGGAAAAGGCATTTAGGTTAGCAAGGAAAATGGAAAGCAAAATTATGGCAACCAGGAAGCCTACCACTCATAACTATAAAGATGGAAGTGTTGTTGCCCCTAGCCTTCCACAACCTACAAGGTTGACAACACAACAATTGGAAGAAAAAAGAGCAAAAGGGCTTTGTTACAATTGTGATAGCAAATACAATAAAGGTCATAAGTGTGTTGAGAAGAAATTATTCTACATAAATTGTGAAGAGGAGGAAGAAAAGGAACAAGAAATGTCAAAAGAAGAGGATATACTCCATGAACAAGCCCTAGATAAAGAAGAAATGAATCTGAACATATCTTGTAATGCATTGGCTGGAATTACCACTCCTCAAACCATAAAGATAGAAGGACATATCAAGAAGAAAAAGGTAATAGTGTTGATCGATTCGGGAAGTACCCATAATTTTATTCATTGTAAGATAGCAAAGGAATTGAATTTCTTCCTATATCCAACACTAGAGTGTCAAGTGATGGTTGCAAGTGGAGGAACCATAAATTGCTCTGGAAAGTGCCATAATATCAAGCCATCCATGGGAGAATATGTATTGAATAGCCTAATGATTTCCATTCCAATGGGCGGTGCTGATGGTGTACTAGGAGTCCAATGGCTACAATCCTTGGGTACAATAGCTTTTGATTTTCAAGAACTTTTCATGAAATTTTCTGTGGAAGGAAAGGAAGTTGAATTAAGGGGTATTGCAGGGAAACTAGGAAAGATAATCAACTCTAATGGTATGATAAAGCTTCTAAAAAAGGAACAACGAGGTGTAATTGCACAATTATGTTCGCTAGAGGTTCCCACATTGAAATCATCTATTTCTCCAGATTTCCAAAAAGTCTTAGACAATCATTCCAAGGTATTTGAGACTCCCAAAGGTCTCCCACCTATTCGTGATCATGATCATGCTATTGATTTGATTCTAGGAAGTGTTCCTCCAAACATTAGGCTGTATAGATATCCCTATGCCCAAAAGAGTGAAATTGAATGTATGGTTGCAAAAATGCTAGAGGTTGGTATAATTCAACCTAGTCAAAGTTCTTTCTCTGCTCCGGCAGTATTGGTGCACAAGAAGGATGGATCATGGCGCATGTGTCAAGATTAGTGGGAGCTCAACAAGCACATTATTAAAGATAAATTTCCCATCCCTGTCATTGATGAATTATTGGATGAATTGCATGGATCAATTTACTTCACCAAGTTGGATCTTCATTGAGGATATCATCAAATCAGAATGAAGATTGAAGACATTCCAAAATCAACATTTAGAACTCATGAGGGTCATTATGAATTTTTGGTCATGCCCTTTTGCCTTACCAATGCACCTTCTACATTTCAAGGTTTGATGAATTCCATTTTCAAACCCTTCCTTAGAAAATTTGTGTTAGTATTTTTTTTGATGATATACTAATCTACAACAAGTCTTGGAAGGATCATGTTGAACATGTTGACAGGGTGCTCAAACTATTGGAGGAGAAACAATTATATGAAAAAAGCGCCAAATGTTTCTTTGGAGTACAAGAGGTGGAATATCTGGGTCATATTGTATCTCATGAAGGTGTTAAGTAGACTCTAGAAAAATTAAAGCCATAAAGGAATGGAAAATCCCCACATCCATAAAGCATCTGCGAGGATTTCTCGAGTTGACAGGGTATTATCACAAGTTTGTTAAGAATTATGGGAGAATAGCAGAACTTCTAACAACATTATTGAAGAAAGATGCATTTTCATGGACTCTAGAAGCAACAAAGGCCTTCGAACATATTAAAGAGGCAATGTGCCAAGCACCGGTCTTAGCTACGTTTTACTTCACAAAAACCTTTATTGTGGAATGTGGTGCTTCAGGAAATAAAATTGGTGCCGTTTTAATGCAAGATGAAAGACCCATTGCTTTCGAAAGTTGTCCAATCAAGGGAAAGTATTTACACAAAGCTATTTATGAGAAGAAAATGTTGGCAATACTACATGCACTTAAGAAATGGAGACCCTACCTAATGGGAAGACACTTCAAGGTAAAAACAGATCATGATAGTCTTAAATATTTTTTAGAACAAAGATTATCCTCTGAAGAGCAACAAAAATGGGTCACAAAGATGTTGGGTTATGACTTTGAAATCATCTACAAAAAAGGGATCAAAATGTTGTGACAGATGTACTCTAAAAAAAGAATGAGGAAGTGGAAGCATTATTGTGCGCCATTTCTATTATCCAACTATATTGGATAAACGAAGCAAGGGAGGAATGGAAGAATGACAAAGAAGTGTGGGCACTCATTGGAAAGTTACAACAAGATCCTAGTACATATGATACATTTAGCTGGAAAAATGGTTTGTTATGGTACAAAGATCGCTTATACCTATGTAAGAATTCCCAACTCAAATAGAAGATTCTTATGGAATTGCACACTTCTCCCTTAGGAGGGCACTCAGGATTTTTAAAAACTTACCACAGGGTTAAGAAGGAATTTTTTTTGGATGGCCTTAAATCGAATATTCAATAGTTTGTGGCGGAATGTTTGGTTTGACAACAAAACAAAGTTGAAACAATTAAGACCCCAGGTCTATTACAACATTTATCCATTCCAAGCCAACATTGGGAGGAGGTTTCAATGGATTTTATCATAGGTTTACCCAAGTCTGAAGGAAAGAGTGTCATCATGGTGGTATTTGACATACTTACCAAGTATGCACACTTTTGTGCATTATCACATCCATTTAAATCCAATATAGTTTCTACTGCATTTATGGAAACAATTCAAAAGCTACATGGAAACCCAAAGATTATTGTAAGTGTCAAATATCCCATTTTCACTGGAAATTTTTGGACAAAATTATTTTCTTGTCTCAGTACTCAGTTAGCTCATAGCTCATCTTATCATCCTCAATCTGATGGGCAAACTGAGATATTATACAAAAGCTTGGAAGGATATATTCGTTGCTTTGTATCTGATAAACAGACACAATGGGTCAAATGGTTGCCTTTGGCTGAATGGTGGTATAACACTTCCTTCCATATTGCGACAAAAATGACCCCATTTATGGCCCTTTATGGATATAAACCACCATCCATCACATCATATTTAAGAGAAAATTCTAAGGTTTAAGCAGTGGAACATCACATCGAGCATCAACAAGAAGTTCTCCAACTCTTAAAGGATAACCTCACATTGGCGCATAATAGAATGAAATAATAAGCAAATCAACATCACAGCGAAAGAACTTTTGATGTAGGTGATTGGGTATTCCTACGGTTACAACCATATCAAAAAATGTCCCTCAAGCAAGATAAGAAGGATAATAAATTATCAGCAAAGTATTATGGTCCGTACAAGGTGTTGCAAAAGATTGGTAGTATGGCATACAAATTGGAGCTTCCTGCAGCTTCCCGAGTGCACCCAGTTTTCCATGTTTCATGTTTAAAGAAGGTTATAGGGGACAAGCTCCCAGCTCAAGCAATATTACCAGAACTTGATGAAGAAGGAAAAATCATATTGGAACCGGAAGCAGTCACAGAAACAAGAACTCGACATCGACGGAATCGATCAATTTCAGAGTATCTCATCAAGTGGAAGAACTTATCCGCTGAAGATTCCACATGGGAGGATGAGAATTTTATACAAAAGCATCCATAACTACTCAAGCATTGAGGACAATTCTTTTCGGAATAAGAGGGGCATGTCATGCCCTATAATACTAGTGATTCCCCCATTACTATTGTCATTGTATCCCTTATTGTTATTATTGTGCCCCTATTGTCCCCATATTGTTATTAGTATGCCCCATAGAAACCCACTATTGTTATTTTTGTGCCCTTATGTTATTATTGTTATGTTGCCTTGATTATATTGTGACCCCTTAGACTCCTATATATAGAAGGGAGGTTTAGTCATTTGTATCATCGAATAATTGTTCATTTGTGTAATGTAAAGGAGGTTTCCCCCTCGAAGAGGTTGAATTCTAAGGCGTTGATCTATCTTTTCTATCTTTTTGTGAGCTGGCTTCCTAACAATAATAGATTGCAGAGGTGCTGATTGTTGTGAAGGCATACCATACCCCTTGTGGGCAGCCCATGATGCTTGGAGAATGCAAACACTAGACAAGCTAGGCTATGAAGGAGTAGGTGGTGGACCATGATAAGCACCAAGCAAGGTAGAATCTTTATAGACCCCAGGAGAGAGATTGGTGAGGAACGAGAGAATATTATTTCCACTCGTCGATGAGATAGTGGACTGAGGTGAAGTCTGAAACTTAGGATCGTAGTATGTCAGCTAATCTATAGTGACGATCTTTCCATTATGAGGGAAGCACAACCTACGGAAAAACGTAGATGCAAAAAATAACATAGCATAGATGTAACTATGACCTAAGAGGGTGTTATAATATAATGGGGCATTAATGACATCGATATCAATTGAGATAGTCTTGCCAGCAACAATGATAGGACAATTGTAATATAACACAAGGGGTTGAGAGGGATGACCATCCCAAGCATGGAGAGTGATGGTGGAAGGAGACAGGTCAGATGAACCAAGTTTCTCGCAAACACTAGTTTCCATCACATAGGTGGAGGTGCCTTTGTCTATGATACATCACTAAACAATGGTGTTTCTTATGGAGATTGATATTTGAAATGAAAAAAGATGAAGGATGGGGGAGATGTTTTGATTTATCAACGTCAAAGACAATCATATGATCGTCAGATGGATCCACATCACCCAAAGTAGAGAATATAGCTTTCTCTTGGGATGGGAACGTTTGGAGGACTTACAACATTGACATGGAAACATGAGACTGCACCAAGTCATCTACTATGCTATAGGTATGGACAACTTTAGGAGAAGCAACATTTCGACGTAATGGACCTTTGGGGATCTTGGGGATAACCTCTACCTTAGGTAGAGGGATCTGTAAGGTACCATTTGATAACGACAGAGGCTCAGTGGAAACTTGGGGTTGGGACTTAGTCACTGACTTAGCAGGTGGCTTTTCATGTTGGCATGATCGAGTTTGAAGGTTGACTTGTTCAGTTTTGACTTCGTCAGAATTCATCATAAGGATATAATAATTAGTGTGACTAGATAGTTAAGGTTGGGGAGATGCATGACCTTGTGTAGGTTGAGGAGCAAGATATCCTTGGTGAGGAAAAGGATTGGTAAGCACAACTGGTAAGAGGAGGAGGTGGAGCCATGGGATGCTATTCTCTAGAAGAAACTGCTTGAGCTTCCCATACTTGACGCATCTAAGGTAAGAGAGGACACTCATGAGTATAATGACCAACTACGCCGTAACAAGCACAAGGTTTGTTCGCATGAAGAGCCTTATTTTTCTTGGGTTGTCCACCCTGTTGCTAGGTTGCAAGATTAGGTCGATTTCCCTGAGGTGCATTAGATGGTGAACCCTAGTTACCTTGATTACCTTGAGATTGTTGGTTCTAGTTACCTTTCTCCTTGTTCCTTTTCTTGGGGTTGGGGGGTTTGGTTGTGCTCTTATGAGAAAAATTGACATTATGGAGGATCTTGTTACTGTGGCAGAGGTGGAGGAGGCATGGGGGGCTAGGGTAGTGGTGCCGGTGGGGTTGGAGTGCTAGGAGGTGCATATAGATAGTAAGGATACGAGGCGACATTAGGATAGACATGTGGAGCAACAACTAGCCTTTGTATTTTCTAATGCACCTGGGGATATGCATATGACATGTTGGAACCTAGATAAGAGTTTCCATGTGGAAGATTGTGGGGGGGGGGGATAGGTGTAAGAGGAATTGGTCCCCCCTTGGGTTTTACCATAACTAATCGAAGGAGGAGCATATGGTTGAAGTTGAGGGTGTGAAATGGATCCAACGACACTATCAACAACATTATATGCCCCCAGTGCATCAACAATGTCAGGCTGATGAAGATCAAGAATGACAATATAAACATAACCTGATTGGGCGTAGATCAGGTCAAATTTCTAGGCTACTTGGAGCGCATCTTCCTCAGATTGAGGGGAGTGAGAAGTAATATATTTAGCAATGGGGGCCAAAATCGATCTAAGGAACCAATACATATAGATACGGTCTACGAATTCAGGAGCTTTACATATGCTCCTCCTTCTATGCCATTCCTAAACATGGTCGGATAGGCGAGTGGCAGAAGTTTGACAGAAAGAAGTCAATAATTCGGTACTAGGTCATAACGGAGAGGTAATTGGAAATATGCTACAAAAGCTTTGGCAAGAGTTACGAAAGTGGAATGAGTGGCTTTGGGTTGATTGACATACCACTTAGCAACAACTCTAGTGAGAGTGCATTGGAAAAGGCGAAGACAGATGGAGTCTTCAGTGATAGAATTGGATGAACACCACATGTTAGCCCTCATTTTGGTCCATTTTTGCTTAAGAAAACTTACTTAATTATTATATTATCCATCCATTTTCCATCACATACACCTCATTTTGATTTATTTTATGCATATTCAGGTATTTAATTTTAATTTTGCAATTTCTAGAAGTTTTTATGAAAATTGAATTTCAAGTGCAATTTCTGGATAGAATTAGAAATTCATGTAATAGCTATATGGATGTCATATTTGCAGGACACCTAGGCACGAGACATGTATGGAAAGCTTGGGAACTAGGACTAAACTAACTCCAATTGGTTTGGTCAAAACAAGCTAAATCAGGCCCAGTCAAAGTTGGTCAAACATGACTAGCCATCTAGAAAATCCCTAGGAAATAAGACAATTTTATGATTTCACGGGATTGTCCATATTTTTAGTGATAGATTGGAGGGATTCAACTTGGATAGATGGATATGGGTAGATATATTTTTTAGAGAGAATTTAGATCAATTTGTTTCAAGATCTTCTATTTAATCCAAAACTTTGAAGGCTTATGGCATGTAGAGTTTTTATAATTTTATGTTGAGACATTTGAATATTTGAAGGATTTGTTCTACTTCCATTTTGCTGTTCATTGGTGTGGATGAGTGATTGAAGTTGCAGTAGTTGATAACCTCTTCAAGTGTGCAAGCCTAGGGTGGAGGGCCCCCACTCCGAGCTAAGTACACTTCATTGTTAAACTAGCTTAATTTTCATGAACTAGTTGCTTCAAATTTGTTTATTTGTTTTGTTTCAGATTTGCTTACTTGAATTGATGTGTGATGATTTATGTTCCTGATGAATCTTAGTTTTTTTATAATTTTGATAAGAAGGGACAACAAAGTGTTCAAGTTGAACCCTCCTTCTATTGAATTAATGAATCAAAACTAGAATTCATCTTTATTGTGTTTAATCAGTTTTATGCAATTTTAGTTTGCTAACAATAGCATAATGATGAATGAATTTGTGATGATGAATATCAAATATTTCTTAAGTTAGGAGTCTCCTTTATTGTTTATTTATGCATGCTATTGTTAATTAATGGCTTTTGATTTCTATTCATCAAGCGATGTTGTAGAAGAAGGACACAAATGGATCTCTTAAGTTAAGAGCCACTTCATCTCTCATATATTGCAGAAGTGAATAAGAAATTATTTAAATAGATTTATATTTGTAATATGTACTTCCTTAATTCTTCATATTTTATCTTCTAAGCTTGCTATATCTCATATCCATACATTGTGGACATGCCTCCAAGTTTTACAAACCTGGATTGATAATGAATACTTGTGTTAATAAATTAACCCAACACCACATATGGAATGAGTGAACATGATTTGTGAGATCTTCTCCAGGATTACCTTCAAACTTGGGGATGTCAGAAGGAAGCTTAGGCATAACTGAGCAATTGGGGTCATGGAGAAGAGGATCGTTGATGAGATGGCCAAAATTAGGGAGACTCAAACCATCCATAAAAGGAAGCAATGGAGTAGGAGTGACCATACTAGAGAAGGTTCCTCTTGTGGGGGTACCCTAACTAGTACCTGGGTTTCCACCTTGGATTCCCGTACCTGCGTTGGTGCCTAACATGGTGATAGTATTGGGTTGAGAAGATGCAGAATCAAAGGAAGAGTTGAAATAATCAGTAGAACTAGAGTCAAAATAAGGACTTGATGGAGGGCTAAGAGGATGTACACTAACTTGACGGGGAGGAGTGATAAGTCCTAACGGAAACTAAGGGTGAAGGCCTCCAATTCTCCACGACAAAGGACTAGGGGGTATAATGGTGTCAAGACAATGATGAATCTAAGGACTAAAGGGTGATGATAGGAGAAAAAGAGAAAAAAACAATAGAAAACACCCACTATAGTGGTGCCAAGTGTAAACTAACTATATTAATGATGCTACTCTAATACAAGAAAGTACATCCTATCAAAGAAAAATACCTCTAGCCTATAGGTGGTCTAAATCCTCAAACAATCCTAAATCTATTATTTCATATGGCCTTCTAAAGAACTTCTTACTTGACGAATTCTGATCCCCGCAAGCATAGCTGTCCAAAGAAAGGTAGGGTAGAGAACCAACTACTTCCCATAGCGAGTCCTATAGGGTGTTTTCCTAAGATTGGTCATTACAGTTACCTTTGTCTCATGGGGTAGGTCGATTCTTGAGATTCTTGGTGATTAGCCACTGCACAAGATTCCCTGCCATGGGTTGGGGAGCCCCGATGAGAACTGCTTGGACAATGACCTAGCCTAACCCCCTCTGAATCAGGTTTCTTACGCACTTCGACTTTGGACCGTGGGATGGTGAAGGATTTTAATCTCCCTAATATGTCAACTTCTATGTCTCAATGTAAGCGAGTGATGGGTGTTATTGGAAGCCTATCCCATCGATCCTACACCTAAACTACACAAATTTTTTGGTTGTGGTGCTCAAGTGGGATTAATCTATGTATATTAAATTATTAAGGTGTAGTGTTTCAAATCTTGGCTTGACAGTGTTAACCAAGCTCATGTTCTCTTAGGGTCTGAGTGTGTAAAAATGATGTGCCAAGTGGATGAGTTAATTAAGCATGTTTTAAGATGCCATGTGCTACTGAAAATAAAGAACTAAAATACTCTAAATAATGTTGAAAAGGATAGAAAAATAAACAACCAATCAAGCACACAACCCCACCCAAAAATGCTATCAAGCAACTAAGCAAGAGAAGGCAAACAAGCTACTCAAAGAAACATAAAAGGCCTAAAATATATAATGTCAAAATGATCACGTGATCAATATTTAGCTCAAAAATCAGAATCCTCAAAATGGCTTGAAACCTGAATGACCGCGCCTGTCTAAGAAAAATGATCCTAATGCAACTTGTTTCGTCGAAAACCGAGTTTGTATGATAAAGTTATTGTGTTCCGATCGCTTTGCTAAAAAGGCAAAATTTGCAAAAAAAAAGTCTAGTCACTGCACAGTCAATAGTATGTACTGCTGAGGTGGAAGGTGACTAGGAATGGTCAATGACGAATCCCAGGTGGACAAGTGGCATCGTTTCATTGAGTTGTACAGGTCGTGTGTTGGCGCAATTTGATTGGTTTATTTATGGACCAATGGAAGAATGCCACACGGCAAGCCCAGAGGCTGCCACATGGCACCTCCCAAAGGCCTTGACAGTCTACATAGTGGAACAAAATTTTATGGTGGAGGTCGTGGTCGAACCCACGACCTTCGGCATACCATCCGTAAGTCCTAACCACCTCTGTTGTACCATGGTTCTTACCCCATATGCTTTCCACATATATATAAAGTTTATTAATGTTGGCGTTCACAGTTAGGAGGGCCATCCTATAGGCCAATCCTCCGCATGTGATCGTAATTTTACAAACCACAAACAGTTATAGTTATATGACCCGTCGTCTTCGGCATAGACCGTTACCATGATGGTTTAATATATGACATGTGAACGCGATAGTTGTAACGGTAAACGGTTTACTTGGAAGATAGGTCCCCACACCGCAAAGGTTTTGCATGTGAATAGGCCACCACAAACCACATGGTTAATGCTACGGTTAATCACTCTGATGGTTTCGATAAAATCCAACAAAACCGTAGCATGTGTCTAGTTCCAATGGTTTTGGTCAATGCTAACTCTGCGGTTATCGCTAATTGCGGATTAGTGGGCCACTAATCCAGGATTGATTTTATTAAGTGTGTATTAATTGTTAGCTAAATCTCAGTTTAGTCTAGTGGAGGTTTTGGCGGAGCCCCCAAATTCGGGCTTGCCTCCAAATTTAGCACGCTAATTAGAGTCATTCTAGATTTAGCAAAACTTTTCTAGGAAAAGACTGACTAAGTCATAGAGAAGGCAATTTTCGACCAAATGGAGCTGAGGAAGAGATGTTCTTGGCTAATTTGGACATTATGAACACATTGGTGTAGGTATCAGGAGCCATAGAACTTTGTAAAGCAACATTTTTCAAAATTGAGCTAATACAGAGGCCCAAGCCATGGAAGATGAACCAAGGAGATGTAGCCTTGGATGGGTGAACTCCTTCATCAAAACACTGTGTTAAAGTTTCTATTTGATGGTTTACTATACTTTGAATGTCTGTTGTTCAGTATTTGTTTTTGAAGCTATTTTTCTCATGAAAGTCATTTTAAACTTGAAGAAATTACTTGTTTACATGCACAAAAAACTAAGGAAACCCTAATACAAGAAGCAATAAGCAAGCACATGTTTAGAAATATGTAGTTGATATTACCGCAACATAAACTAACAATAAAAAATAGATCAAGTTGGTATAAAAGAAAAGGTTGAATTGCTTGATTGCTTGAGTTTTTGCAATTAGGGTTTTAATGGTTGCAAAATTGTGATGCTTACAAGGTTAAAGTTGCAGAAAGGACAAGGAAAGATATTGGTTGCAACTCCTGAGGTAATGCCCAGAAGAAGGAGAGCCATAAGGCCACAATCTGTACCACCCAAAGTTCCAATTCCAGAAGCACTTGAAACTCCTCACGTTTTTCCTTCAACTAAGATTGAAGAGGTACAAGCAGTACCATTTTCTGAGCTTGACTCCACAACCATTATGTCTAGAGAAAGAGAGCCTGAAGGTCCTTCTTCAGAAGAGGAAGAATTCAAGAAATATTTCTTCACTTTAATTGAGATGGTTAAAGTCCTCTATGAAGAGAGGAACACTAGAATGTTTGGAGAGAGTTCTAAACCTCCACATGGAGAAGGAAGCTCAGAGGACAAAAGCGATGAGAAGAAGGATTCCAAAGGGAATGGTGGAAATCAACCTCCATCTCCACCATCCTCATCATCTTCATAATCTCACACAACATAATCTTCCACTACAACCAGTGAAATTGCCCATACTCATTCAAAAACCCCAAAAGGAAAGACTACCTTACTTAAATTGGACATAAAATTCGAACTTCCCATATAGAATGGAGAGGTGAATGCAGAAAAGTTGGACAATTGGATTTGACAGTTGGAGGTATACTGCAAAATTCAGAACCTTCAAGAAGACAACATAAAGATCCAGTTGACTTCACTGAGGCTAGAAGGAGCTGCATTAGTTTGGTGGGAAGAAAATACTCAAGAATAAATGCGAATCCATGATAAGATATCCATTACTTGGGTTGAATTTGTTTATGCAATTAAAAGACAGTTTTATCCTTTAGCCTGTATGTAAAAAGCCATTATGAGTTGGCAGAATTTTAGGCAGCTTAAATGCCAAATAGTCCAAGATTATACACAGGAGTTTAGGAAAAGGCCTTTGTTGTTACGAGTGAATTTGAATTCCCAAGATACACTGTTGAAATATATTGGGAGTTTACATTCCTATTTGAAACTTACTATTCTTATGTTCAATCCAAACAATTTAGATGAGGTATGTGTGCAAGCCACGCACCTTGTGATATGGATTTAAACAGGAATGCAACAAGTTACAGAGATAACCATAAACATAGATATGCAGAGGAAATAATACTTCATTTAATTAATGTAAAATACTGAAATATGCTTACAAACAGTAATGGAAATAAACCAGCTAGGGCGATGGTAGCTTATCTCTGAGAAGATATGTAGCGGCTACATGCCTCTGAACTATCTTACAATGAGGCTCGAAGGCCTATTTATTTTTGAGAAATAATGGAAAACCCTAAACATCCAAAAATCTAACCCTAGAAGATGAAACGCCAAATTGTGGGCCCCGTTTGGGTAAATTGGTACATCAACTTCCTGGGGTTATAACTTTGGCATATGATCTCCTTTTGACATGCACAATATATCGTTAGAAAGATCTATTCGAGAACTACAACTTTGGGAAGAGAAACATTGGTCCATGGACTCATATTTCTCTCAATTTTCCCAAAAAAACGTCGTTTAGGGCCTTAAAACGGCTCTGGAAGTTCAGGACCCAAAAAACTGCTAAAAATAATAAGTTGTGCTACAATTAAGGAAACTGAAAATGTTGAGAGAAACAATGGTGGGGGTCCAAGTGGACTTGGAAAGTGGCCACCAATGTGCACCTGGATCATTCCTCGCCCCTTAGGAAGCAATTGTCCCCATTGCATTGTTTTCCTCCATGAGATGAGGAAACTTCTGCTGAACTTGGTCCCTAGTGAGCCACTTGCCCTGGTGAAGGATTTGGCCTGCTTTGACAACTCGATACAGTTGGATATTTTGTTGGCGAGTGTTCTTGATCTGTGTGTCCATGATACGATCAGTTGTAGCTTGTTCCATGTAATTTGGATTTAATTCTATGGGTGTGAGCTGTTATGCAATGTCGGATGTGTCTAGTAATGGCGAAAAGTATGGCCGAAGGCAGTCCACATTGAACAATGAGTGCAGGCCAAGGAATGGGGGAATGCTGAGGTCAAATGCATTGTCTCCCACAACCTTAGTAATGGTGTAAGGACCATATCATAGTGGTCTTAGTTTCTGATAGGCTCCAGTAAGGCGTTCCTTTTGCAAATGCAACCATACTTTGTCGCCCACCTGAAATTTGTGTGGCACCCGATGTTGATCATGTCACTGCTTGTACTTGGCATTTGATTTCTCTATAATGTCATGGACCTACTGGCGAATGTGTTGGATGTGCTCAATGAAGTTGGTTGCCTTATCTGTTTCAGACTTGACATGAGTCGAATCTGTGTGAGTAGCTGCAAGTGGCATGGCCACATCAATGGGGCATAGTGGCTGGAATCCCAAGCCCACCTAAAAAGGGTTGTGGCGAGTCGAGCTGTGAAGATCTCGATTGTAGCTATGCTAAACATAGGGGAGGCTCTCGTCCCATGTGCATGGATGCTTTGGGTTGTACATGCGTAGAATGTGTACAATCATCCTGTTGACAACCTCTGTTTAGCCATCAGTTTGTTGATGGAAGGCTATGGACTTAGTGAGTTTGGTGTCTAGCATTGACCAAAGACTGGACCAAAATGTATTGAGGAACCGACTATCCCAATCTGAGATGATAGACTGTGGGATCCCAAAGTGCACCCACACTCGTTCAAAGAAGAGTTTAGCAGTGGCTTCTGTTGTGATATTCTTCTTGCAGGCCACCATAATGGCCATCTTTGAGAACCTGTCGATGACCACAAAACCACAGTCGTTTCCATGCTTAGTGGAAGGAAGGCCTGACATGTAATCCATGGAGATGGATTCCCAAGGTCGACTAGGGGTAGGCAGTGGGTTATAGAGGCCTTGCTTCTTGATGGTCAGTTTGGCAATGGCACAGGCAATACATGATATAATTTACTTCCCGACATCCTATCGAAGATTCGGCCAATAGAAATACTTTTGCAGTATTGCCACCGTTTTCTCGACCCTGAAATGCCCAACAACCCAACTGTAGTGTGCTTCCCAAATCATCTTGGCATGCTCGCTTGAAGGAACACAAAGGTGACCTAGGTGACATAATAGGGCATCCTGGAGGTGAAAATCTAGAACATGCCGACCCTCCAAGAGTGTTTGGTATGTGTGGCTGAATTTTGGGTCGCTTTTGTAGAGAAGTGGCCAATCAGAAGTCTCGTGCCCACAAGAGTTGAGCACGGTGGTTAACGCCATGATCGGTGGTCGACTGAGGCAATCTTCAACATTATTGGTGTTTCCCTTCTTATACCTGATATTCAAATGGAACTGTTGCAGGTATGTAGACCACTTCTGATGGCGATCATTCTGCAATTTCCCTAGGGTCTATATGAACTGCAGAGGTCAATGGTTTGTGTGGATGACCGTTTCCTTCCCCAAAATGTAATGCTTCCATTGTCGGCAAGCCTGCACAATGGAATACATCTCTTTGTCATAAGTGGGATACTTCCGGATTGTGTCTGAAAGTGTCTCTCTGTGATATGCCACTAGATGCCCGTGTTGAGTAAGGACTGCCCCAATAGCATAGTCAGAGGCATCTGTCTCGACTTCAAATGGTTGTTGCAAATCTAGTAATGCAAGCACTGGTGCCGTGCAGAGGTGATATTTCAAATCTGTGAATGCCTTTTGTTGAGATTCAAACCAAAAGAATTTTGCTTTTGATCCTCCCTTGGTGACTTGACTCAAGGGCCAAGTGATATGAGAAACCCCAACACAAACTTGCGATAAAAGTTGGAAAGACCTAGAAAGCTGCGGAGCTCTATCAGAGTGGTTGAAGATGGCCAATCCCGAATGACTTGGATCTTGGCTGGATCCACATGCACTCCTTGTTCATTAATAATGTATCCCAGATACTGAACCTAGGTCATGCCAAAAGTACATTTCTCCAAATTGGCACATAGCTTGTGTTGCCGCAGTGTTTGGAGAACCTGTCAAATGTGGTGGAGGTGCTCTTCCCAACTTTGGCTGAAGATCAGAATGTCATCCAAGTATACCACTACAAATGAGTTGGTGAATGGCCACAAGATGTCATCCATTAGCCTCATGAAGGTTTCAGGAGCATTCATCAATCCGAAATGCATAACCAACCATTCGAAAAGGCCCTCCTTGGCTTTGAAGGCAGTCTTCCACACATTAGAGGGTTCGATTGGTACTTGGTGATATCCTGACTTCAGATCGATCTTACTAAAATAATTTCCCCCCTTTAGTTGGTCCAGGAGGTCATCAATCCATGGGATTGGGTACCTATTATGGACAATGATCTTCTTCAGCGCCCGATAGTCAATACAAAGTCTCCAAGTCCCATCTTCTCTACCAACACAACCGGGCTCCCACAAGGAGATGAACTCGGATGGATGTGACCTTTCTGCAACAGCTCTTGAATCTGCCTCTTGATTTCAACGTTCTCCAGAACAGAGTGCCGATATATTGGTCCATTGGGTAGCGGCGCACATGGGGTTAGATTGATGGAGTGCTTGACCTGACAATGCAAAGGAATCCCTGCGAGGGAGGTGAAGATGTCCTCGTACTCCTCCACGACCTTGTCCATTTGTAGTTATCGTGCGGAGGGGCCCTGTCTTGAGGTCGTGGCCACCGTCTTCTTCTTTCCTTGAGGGCATATCATCAGGAAAATAAATTTCCCGGTTTTGGAAATGAGATTACTGCATTGTTTTGCAGTAACCAAAGAGATAGCGGTAGGCGGTGCTACCTTCGCAATCCTGTACAGGTTATTTCCCAATGTAACAATAACAACACGGGGCCGTGATTCATACATAGTATGTCGCTTCCACAAGTATGGTTGTCCTAATAATACATCACAAACTTCAAGGGGAGAAATGTCACACAATACCTCATTCGTGAAGGGCTTGATGTTGTATGTAAGGCGACACTGCTGGATCATGCGAAGATCCCGTCCTTGGTGAAGCCACCCAATGGTGTATGGTTGTGGATGTGCTGTGGTCGGTAGGCCCAACTGCTTCATGACCTCTGATGAAATGAAGTTCTTTTAGCTCCTGCTATCGACGATGAACTGTAGTGGGGAGCCCTTTACCCACATCTGGGAGTTAAGGAGACACTTCTCCACCTCTGGATCTCCGGGTTCCTAATTCTGTATCTTCGTGGTGGCAACGGTGGCGTTGGGCTCCACTTCAATAATCTGCTTCCCTTTTTCATTCCCCTTGTCGGGTTCTGACTCAGAGTCGGAACATGCATCTAATTTTGAAACCTTTAGTTCAGCCACCAGTGATTGCTTGGCCCGACACTCACTTTTGTTGTGAGTGGAGCTCTTATGGAACTCACACCATTTTCCCGTGTCCTTTTTTGGCTTCGCGGTGCTGTTCTTTGCTTGCAGCTTTGAGGGGTTGTCTTGGGCTGCCCCGCCTTGGCTTTGTCCTTTGTTTTGTGGTTTAGGGGCACCTTTCCCTTGCTTCAGATTCACAAATCCAAAGTCTCGCTTCTTTTGTTTAAACTTTTGCTTGACCTTGACAACATATCGGTATGCTGTGCCGAGCGAGGAGATGTTCAGAAATTCTATTTCTTCCTGGATGTACTTGTGCAGGTAGCCATGATATTTTAGTATCAAATGCTACTCTGAATCCTTTATACCCAACTTTGTGTGAAGGGTATGGAAAAAATTGGTAAACTCCGGCACGTCTTGGTCCCTTCCCTGCCGCAGCGTGGTCCACTTTATGTATTGATCCTCATAGCTTCTGACAGGGTAGTATTTCTCCTTGATGGCATCCTGGAATGAATTCCAGGTGGGTGTGTTTGAAAATAGTGAGCCGATATTTTCAGCCTTTTGCTCGCAGTAGGTTTCCCACCAGTCCTTGACGTGGGGGGCTGCTTTGAGAAGAGTGAAAACAATCTTTTCCCGACTCGAAAATTCATGAATAGAAAAATAACCCTCTAGCAGATTTAACCATTTATCTACGACATTTGCATCTATCTGACCCTCGAATATGGGGATTTCAAAATTAACTTGTATCTTAAAGGGTGTGGCCTTTCCAAAGTAGCTGCTGGAAGCCGATGCATCGCTTCTGGGTAGCTGCTGAAGGATCTGGGCAAAGCTATCCATCATATCATTCCTTGTCGCTCGAGGGCTTCTTCGAGCAAGATTTTGATAGGATCTCCTGCCCCCTCGTCTTTCTTCTCATCCGCCATGGGAGGGTGTCGGGATTTGCGAGGCTAGTCTAGCAAAGGTTCGACCAGTTCAAGCCCTAACTCCTTATATCCCGACCTTGTTGGGGACATGCAAAGAAAAACAGAGAAAAAGTGGCCTGCTCTGATACGACTGATTTGCATTTAAACATGAATGCAACAAATTACAGAGATAACCATAAACATAGATATGCAACGGAAATAATACTTCATTTCATTAATGTAAAATACTGAAATATGCTTATAAACCGTAATGGAAATAAACCAGCTAGGGTGATGGTAGCTTATCTCTGAGAAGAGATGTGGTGGCTACATGCCTCTAAAATATCTTACAATGAGGCTCGAATGCCTATTTATTGTTGAGAAACAATGGAAAACCCTAAACATCCAAAAACCTAACCCTAGAAGATGAAACACCAAACTGTGGGCCCTGTTTGGGTAAATTGGTACATCAACTTCCCGAGATCATAACTTTGGCATATGATCTCTGTTTGACATGCACAATATCTCGTTAGAAAGATCTATCTGAGAACTACAACTTTGGGAAGAGAAACATGGGTCGATGGACCCATGTTGCTCCCAATTTTCCCAAAAAACATCGTTTAGGGCCTCAAAATGACTCCGGAAGTTCAAGACTCGAAAAACTGCTAAAAATAGTAAGTTGTGCTAAGAGAAACAATGGTGGGGGTCCAAGTGGACTTGGCAGGTGGCCACCAATGTCCACTTGGATCACCTTGAATCTAGAGGAAATAACATTCAGGAAGAGGGTAGTAAGAGGAAGCCATTCAAGGGTAGGGAGAAAGAGAAGGGTGGAAAATTCAAGGGAAAGAATAATGCAAGTGTAAAGAACGAAGAGGAGAAAATCACATGAACATTATTCCAAAGAGGGGCATGATGAAGCCCACTGTTGGAAATTTCATCCCAAATTAAGGCCTAAGAAACAAAACAATAAGGGAAAACAAAAGACGACTGCTACCAAACAACATGACCGTGGTTTAGACTCTAGTGATGAGACCAATATTTCAGCCATGGTTACAAAAGGAAACGAAACTATTGCAAGCTCTAGTTCATCACATAGTCATAACAACACTCCAAATGAAGAGTCAAGAATAGAGTTGTTTCATGTTAGAGTGATTTCAAATCATACAAAGATTGATGCATTATTTGATAGTGGGTCACAATCGAACTTGATTTCAGAAGACTTGGTTAAAAAACTAAACGTTGAAACTGTACCTCATCATAAGCCATATCCATTGGCTTGGATAGTTAACAATGCAAACTTACAGATTACAAGGAAGTGTTTATTCAAGTTTGGCATTACTAAAAAGTTCATTGATGAAGTTGATTTAGATGTAGTTCCACTTGACATCTTAGGAATCATTTTGGGTAGCCCTTATTTGTATGATAGGAAAGTAGTATTTTATCACCATGATAACAAATTAATATTTCTCAAGAATGGGGTGGAGTACACTGTGAGTACCCATCACAAAAAGCTGAATATTTCTTTGGTTAATGCAGGGTAGATGAAGAGACTAGTAAATGCAAGTAAAACTTTTGTGCTTCTCATGATCAAGAAAAAGAATGAAATTGATTATGAATCTTTTGAAGGCTGTGATGATAAATTGAAATTTGATTTGTTTGATGTGGTAAGAAAGCATGGCGAGATGTTTCAGGAACCAAAGGGGTTACCTCCCAAGAGGGGAATTTAGCATGAGATTCAGTTGCAATAGGATGTTCCACTTCTGAATATTGGTATGTATCACATGTCTATTATGGAGAGCATGGAAAACAAAAAGCAAATTCAAGAATTGCTGAACATATTGGCATTATGATATAGGTGTTGTCCTTGATGGAAACTCACATAGATGATAGTTCATAGTGAAATAGGTTAACATCAAAGGATTACAAATTAGAGTCTAGCGATTGAAGATAGAGAAGTATATGTTGGTTCATTTTATCCAAGTAACGTATACATGCGGGTTAACAGAAAAAAAGGAGCGTATACGTATGCACACACTTTAACAGAAGGAAAAGTGCATATGGGATGGAAAATCAAGGTATTGGTCCGAGGTATTAGTCTGAGGTATTGATAAATACCTAAAACCATATAAGGAGGAGAAGATCAAAGGGATAAGTGTGCAAGTGAATGGGTTTCTGAGGGATACTTCTATCTGAAGTATATGTTATGTTGCAGGGGCTATGATTATGAGATGATCTGAAATATTTTGTGCACCTTGGATACAATGTTAGATAAAGGTCATAAGAACTGAAATGAATTATCATTGAATGCTCTGATGTTGATTGGGCTAGATCTGATTGCTTGAGCATGTTTTATTCTGTAAATGTTATGGCCTGGGTATAGAGGAAGTCTGGAATGGCTGTGAAGTTTTAAGTTAGTTTTTGCAGATCTATACGTTGGTTCACTTTGGTAAAAGCACGTGTACATTACGATTTGTCACATCTAAGTAGCATATACATTATGAAATATGATGTTTGAAGTTGCCGTTGGTTCTGTTTGTTGATACAAAGTTCTGGATTCTGCTTTGTGTTTTGGTGATAGTGTTTTGAATCTTCAGATTGATTGATTATGATTTGCTTCAGTGATGATGGGTTTTCAGTGATTGGTTGTATTGTAGTGGTGATTTATTTTGAGCTTTAATGTTGTTGATGGGTCCAATATGAAAATTTGATGAAATGTGTCCTTCAAAGTGTAGTGTTGTGTTCCAGGAGTATCCAGTCTGAAAATTTATGAAATGTGGTCCCTGGAGGAAGAGAGAAGATCATAACCTTTTGTAGGCCAGTACCAATGTACTGGTAAAAATATCAGCTAGTACAAGAGCCAGGGTGTTGGAGCTCCCTTCTAGTAGCAACTGGAAAACAAGTGAAGGTTGGAGCCTTCTATAGGCCGGTGCCTATATACTAGTAAATAGATTGGCTAGTACAAGAGCTAGGGGGTTGTAGCTCCCTTCTAGTAGAAGCTGGAGAATGAGAGAAGGTTGTAGCCTTCTACAGGTGGGTGCCTGCGTACTAGTATGAGTCTGCACAAGTACAAAATTGTAAACAGGTTTTTCTTATATTAAAAGAAGACAACAACAGGTGGTTTTTGTCCTGCATTGGGTTTCCACCTTAAATCTTAGTGTTCATGTGTGTTGCTTATGTGTGATGGTTTACTCTATTATTATTGCACATGGTTACTATTTATATGGTTAATGAATTATTGATGCACTGATTAAAGATCAACATATGATGAATTAACTGAATCATAAGTTTGCTAGATATATGCTGGTTGCTTTAAAGAGAGTTGCGTGTATGCGTGAGTTACCTTCATTGAAGAAGCGTATATATATCTGAGTATGAAATGAAAAAGTTATTGATTTGATAATACTGATTCACCCCCCCTCTTAGTATTATTTCCAACAATTGGTATCAGAGCAGGTCCTTCAGAAGAAGTGTAGAGCCTCTAACCTACACATCATCATCCACTATTACCTACTGTTTTTCATCATTTATCTCTCTCCTTCACCTCATTTTTCATGTAAAACCACCCAGATCATTACATTAGATGTCATTAAGCATGATCAAGTGAGCTTTGCTAATGTGTGACTGTTTTGTTTAGATTTTGACATATTTACAGGCATTCCGCAGCTCTCTGCCGATTCCGCAGCCATCTGATGATTCCGCAGCCATCTGGAGATTCCGCAGCCTTTTTGTTGTTCTCAAGGTTCCACGTGCCATTTTGTCAAATGAGCCACATGGGTACTTAGGTATCAAGGTGCTCGAGGTTCCTGTGCCATTTGTTCAACCATCCACGTCATCTGTACCTTCGGTCAAACAAGGGCAAGATCCGGTCAACGAAGGCAGCTTAACGGTGATGCGTAAGCTGTTGGGTCACGTCAGCTCAAACGGTGACTATCCCGTGTTACGCAGGATGTGGGGGACATAATCCAACTCTGGATTCAATGCCCATGATGACCAGGACCTCCAGCTCACCCACGCAGGCTCATGACGTGTTATTGCAGTTTTAATTACGCATAACAGTTTGTTTATTTTCAGTTTTAGCAGCACGCATAGGATATCCTTCAGATGCCTATAAATACTTGCGTCTGCATACGCTTATGTTAACTTTTAATTGCTGTATTTTTACGAACTTGTTATAATTTTCATGCATTCCCAAGACTCTGTTTTAATAGTGTTGTTCTAGCACTCTTGACTGTGAATTTCTGCACATGGAGTAATAGAAGCAGTGCTATTTTGAAGCTTTCAACACTTTGAGTCTTCTTTGGGTTATGTGAATGGAGGGCCCCTGTTCATATTAGCCTTGTATAGTATTTTCATGTTCAGCATTTCCTTTTCTTGACGTATGTACAACATAATTCACTTCATTTTAATTCATTTTGAATCCTTTCTTTAAGCTAATCAGCATTGCTCTTTTGCAGGTTTTGACCCGGGATTATTTGTGTGTTTATGTGTTTGCTTTGTATCTAGTGGTAGTTTCAGTTGACACATTCAAAGTTGCTGCCTTTTAATTTATTTCCATAGCTAATTTTTAGTTTTATTTCTCAAATCTGTCTGCTAACATATGAATGGTCTCTTACTATAAATTGTTTATCTTTTTGAGATCAGAATACTAATAACTTGCAGCTGACTTTGGGTACTTTTTAGACTACTCTTTAAACTACTTTCTAATCGTGCTTTACACAGTACTATGTGATAGATGCAGAGAGTTAGAAAGAGCAAAATATTATCACTAGTCTTTAAAGTAGATTTTTCTCATTTTTATCATTTCTTAGACTTACCTTTAGCTACTTCTTAATCGTGTCTTACACAGTACTATGTGTTAGAGGCAGAGAGTTAGGAAAAGATAAACATTATCATTGGTCTTTTAAGTGATTTTCTTACTTTTTATTTTGCAGCAGCATGAATGGTGTCTAATACCATTAGAAAGTGGTTCTTTGCTTTCAGTTCATTTTAATTCATTTATTTCCTTCAAGTATTTTCCTTTTCAACAAGCAGTTAGAAACCACTAATCACACACCCTCACTCATCTAGAATTCACTCCACACACATCATCACTCATTTGTTTATAAATACATCACTCCACCTTAGGAAGATAAATTAATCACAAACAACACCCCCAAACGACAAAAAAGCTTTAAGAGGTTGCTTAAGTACATATAGTACACCTTGACTTCATCAGCTTACGAGCCCCGGGTTGACAATTAATGATATCAATTTAGGAATACTAAATTGACCAAACATTTTGGCGCCGTTGCCGGGGAAGTGAAATTAAGTAGCCATATTCAAAAAAAAAAAAAAACATAAGATTTCAAGAAAAGAAGTTGATAACCTATCAAAGTATGCTCTCCTCTTGCACTTAGAGTGATCTAGAGGATCAGAAAAGAGAAAGTTATTGATTTAGTAGTTTCTTGAGTATGCTCTCTTCTTGCACCTAGAGTGAACTGGAAGATCAGAAAAAGAACTATTAACTTGACTTGAAAAAAAAAAAAATGACATGCATAGAGCTAGAGATTCTAGAGGAAGGTTTTTAGCTAGAGCTCGAAGTTCAATTTTTACAAATCCATCTGCTTCAAGGGATAGACAAGAGACACCTCCCTTATCTCCAACTGACACTCCTAGTCCTAGAATTCCTGGAATTCAAGAGCCAAGAGTTGACTCTCCTACACCGTTTGAACTAGGAGGAGATTCTTCCCTTTCTCCTACAGAAAGACCAATTGTAATTGAGGAAGTAGAAACATCTGAGGAAGAAGGAGAAACCTCTTCTCGTTCACCTTTTGTAGAGGAACCAGAAGATTTTGAAATCTCTAGGAGAACCATCATGGAAGAGGAAGAAGTAGGTGGTAGAGGTAGAGGTAGAGGAGGAAGAGGAGGAAACAATGGAGGTGGTAGAGGTCCCATTGGAGGAGGAAATAGAGATGGCGATAACTCATTTGGGTTCCCTATCATTGATAAGGATTCCAGAGCCACCATGAAAAACATATCACCATCTATCCTCCCTAACTTCCATGGGTTATGATCTGAAGACCCTGAAACATTCTTATTTGAGTTTGAAGTGGTGTGTCGAACTTATGACTATCTAGATGACTCCCAGAAACTCAAATTGTTCCCTTCAACATTAAAGGATCAAGCTTTGAAATGGTTCATGGGGTTAGGTACTCAATGCATTAGGAATTGGGATGAAATGAAACAAACCTTTTTGGATAGGTATTTGGACTATTGTATACCTACTAATCAATCATAAGGACGAGGTTTTAAAATGATACAAAAAGAAGATGAGAGCTTAGAAGATTTACTTGAAAGATTTCAATATAACTTGAAAAGAGCAAAAATGAGTACCTTGGATGATGAGACCTTAAAAGCCCTCTTATTAAAAGCCATTAGGGATGAATGGATAGATATCTTAAATATGATGGGGAAAGGGGATATTTCTCAACTTCCACTTAGTGATATAGCAGAACTTTGTATCCATCTCTCAAGAGGCAAATTAAAAACTCAAAAAGGGCCTAGAGATCCTTCTCTCCTTAGGGCAAATAAATCCGCAACAGGATCAGTGAGTAGGGCTGAAATCAGCAGTATGCTTGATGAATTTAAGACTGTCATCTTAGGGAATCTTAGTGAACAACTAGATACCCTTAAGATCCATAATAAATAGAAAGCAGAAACTGAGGCCTTAGCCATCTTTTGTTCAAAATGTAGAAAAAAAACATGCTTTAAGGGAATGCCCCTTGGAAGCACAAGTTGTGGAAACATGTGTAATTTGCTCAGAAACTCATGAGACCAAGGATTGTCCTTCAATTCCTGGCCTCAAAGCAGTCTTTCAAGAAGATCCAAGTACGCTTGAATCTCTTTGTTTTATTGCAAGGAGACCTTGGCAAGGACAACAGAATCAAGGGTTTAATAACTCTATGAATTCTCAATCCCAACCAAATTGGAATCCTTGGCAACAACCTTGGCCTCAAACTCAAAATGCTTTTCAAGCATGGTTGCAAAGCATGCAAAATCCTTATGGGAGATTTGCCCAATTCTATCAATATTCTCCATCCTTTCAGAATCAGCAAGCTCCCCAATTTCCAAATCAAAATCAACAGCTATCATTGCCATACCCTCAACAACAACAACCACCTCCACAAAATCAAAATTCTCAACTCTCCCAGCAGAAGTCAAATCAACTTTCCTCTCAGCCATTACCCAATCCAAATAATAGGAATCCTCAAAATGCTTATATGATGGAAGGTCAACCATTCCCTACCTATATGGTTGTTCCTCTCAATGAAGTACAACTCAGATCAGGTAAAATCCTAGATCAACCTTCCACAAGTGTTCAACCACTAAGCATTTTTGAGGAAGAATCTCTCAAAGACAATAAGGGTTCAGAAGTGTCCCTTCCAAACCCAAACCTTCAAGAAAAAGAATCAACTCCCATAGTTGAGCAACCTTCATCTTTAGCTACACCTCCTTTCCCTGAAAGATTGCAAATTGAAAAAGGAGTGGAGAAGCAAATTTGGTTGCCTGACTATAGCTTTCTAGATGAATTGAAAAATGTCTGTATCAAGATCCCCTTGTTACAAGCCATTAAGGAAATTCCCATCTTAGCAAAGACAATAAAGGAGTTGAGTTTAAAAAAAACAGGAAAGAAAACCAGAGATACCAAAAGGATACATCTAGTTGGAAAAATTGCAGATATTATGATGGGTAAGATTACCATGCAAAAATATGTGGATCCTGGAAGTCCTATTGTCAAAACTCATATTAATGGGGTTGAAATCCCAAATACTTTGATTAACTTAGGAGCCGCGATCAACATCATGAGT